>JAOBAT010085385.1:0-18596 GCA_026413305.1 Hydrozoanthus tunicans
CTATGGAGCAATAAACACAAACTGGTACTCACCCAACTGTAAAAGATGACCTGGGATTCACTGTTACTCACAAGTTGTGAAGAGTCCTCTGAGTTGAACACAATGAACGTCTGAATAAAATGCATAATAATAAATTGCTTGTAATAGAGTAAAATCTCTTTGGATATGTTACCCATTCTGTATTCATTCCATTTTGGTGGATTCTCTGGATGACCCAGTGCAGCATTTAGGTGAAAATTACTCATGGGGATACCATGGCTACAGCTGTGCTGGCCAGTCATGCTACCTCACATAATGCCATGGCTCCAATTTGGGTGAGCAGCAGTGCTATCAAACAGAATGCCATAGCTCTATTTGTGCTGGCCAAATATCTAGCAGGGTACAATGGCTCCTGCTGTAAAGGCCTGCAGGATGCCATGGCTCCAGCTGTGCTATCAAGCAGGATGCCATGGCTCCATTTTGACTCACATGAGGCCATGGCTCCAGCTGTGCTAGCCAGCAGTGCTATCTAGCAGGATGGCAAGGCTCCAGCTGTGCTGGTCTGCAGTGCTGTCTAGCAGGATGGCAAGGCTCCAGCAGTGCTATCTAGCAGGGTGGCAAGGCTCCAGCAGTGCTGGTCTGCAGTGCTATCTAGCCAGGTGCCATGGCTCCAGCAGTGCTGTCTAGCAGGATGCCATGGCTCCAGCTGTGCTAGCCAGCAGTGCTATCTAGGAGGGTGGCAAGGGTCCAGCAGTGCTATCTAGCAGGGTGGCAAGGCTCCAGCAGTGCTGTCTAGCAGGGTGGCAAGGCTCCAGCAGTGCTATCTAGCAGGGTGGCAAGGCTCCAGCTGTGCTGGTCAGCAGTGCAGTCTAGCAGGATGCCATAGCTCCAGCTGTGCTGGCCAGTAGTGCTATCATGGCTCCAGCAGTGCTATCTAGCAGGATGCCATAGCTCCAGCTGTGCTGGCCAGTAGTGCTATCATGGCTCCAGCAGTGCTATCTAGCAGGATGCCATTGCTCTAGCTGTGCTTGCGAACAGTGCTGTCTATGTTGCAGGATGCCATAGCTCCAGCTGTGTTGGCCAGCAGTGCCACCTAGCAGGATGCCATAGCTCCAGCTGTGCTGTCTAGCAGGATGCCATAGCTCCAGCTGTGTTGGCCAGCAGTGCTATCTGGCAGGATACCATGGCTCCAGCTGTGCTGGCCAGTAGTGCTATCATTACTCTAGCAGTGCTGTTTAGCAGGGTGCCATGGCTACAGCTGTGCTTGTGAGCAGTGCTCTCTATGTCGCAGGATGCCATGGCTCCAGCTCTGCTGGGCAGTAGTGCTCTCATGGCTCCAGCAGTGCTATTTGGCAAGATGCCACTGCTCCAGCTGTGCTATCTCACATGATTCCATGGCTTCAACTGTTCTGGCCAGCAGTGATACCTAGCAGGATACATTGGCTCCAGATGAGCAGGCTGACAGGATGCAAAGGCTCCAGCTGTGCTGGCCAGCAGTGCTATTTAGCAGGAAGCAATGGATCTAACTATGCTGTCCAATAGTGCTGTCTAGCAGGAAGCCATGGCTCCAGCTGTGCTATCTAGCAAGAAGCAATGGCTCTAACTGTGCTGTGTAGCAGGATGCCATAGCTCCAGCTGTGCTGGCCAGCAGTGCTATCATGGCTCCAGCAGTGCTTTCTAGCAGGATGCCATGGCTCCAGCCATGACTCCAGCTGTGCTTGCCAGCAGTGCTATCTAGCAGGATGCCATGGCTTCAGCCATGACTCCAGCTGTGCTTGCCAGCAGTGCTATCTAGCAGGATTTCATGGCTCCAGCTATGCTATTCAGCAGGATGCCTTGGCTCCAGCTGTGCTGGCCTGCAGTGCTATTTAGCAGAATGCCTTGGCTCCAGCTGTGCTGGCCAGTAGTGCTATTTAGCAGGATGCCTTGGCTCCAGCTGTGCTGGCCTGCAGTGCTATTTAGCAGAATGCCTTGGCTCCAGCTGTGCTGGCCAGTAGTGCTATTTAGCAGGATGCCTTGGCTACAGCAATGTGTCATAAAATTAAACCTTTAAGTAGGAATTCCATGATACTTTTATTTTAACCTACCTGGTGTCCAAAATGTTCCTCCAAAGTTACTGAGCACATAGGTGTGTCTCCATTAGTTGTCCAGTCCCAAATAGACACCACCTGTTAAACATTTTTATATGACCCATTAAACTTGACACTTTCAGAGCCCTCAACACTTGGTCAGCTTGAGATTGAAAGTATGGACAAGGTAGGAAGAAACATTGTCTAAGGTGGAATCTTCATAAAAAATAATAGACCCTCTGCACCCTATATGAGAACAAGTTTTCCCATTCATCATACTGTGTGTACTGGAATTGCAATGAAACCACACTATCTCGATGTGTTGCCCAAATCTTGTTGTCCACATAAATCTTTTCTCAAGCCTATAGGTGGCTCATAGGGCCGGCGCTTGTCTCCGGTTTCTGTAGTGTTAAGCAGATGAGAGTCTTTGACTCCCCCTGGACAGGACACTAATCTATCGCAGGTCAGCCCCCAGCAGAACTGGTTCTCATTTATACAGCTAAGTTGACTGGAACAAAGTTGAGAAAACGTCTTGTTTAAGCTAAGGACACAACACAGTGGTCTGACTGGGGCTCAAACTCACGCAACCCTAGGATTATGAGTCAAACACACTACTCACTGCTCAACCACTGCACCATCGACTGCAGTCCACATGCTGAGTTTTTATGCAAATCTTTTTGATGAGAAAAGGCAAGATTTAGCAACTCAACAGGACGGTGTGTTTTTTCCCAATTTCTGGCACATTTATTTGATGAATGCAAAAACTTGTACTTAGAGTCATTGTCAAATCTGAAAGTATCTTATTGTTTTCTTAATAGGGCTTCCTAAAACTAAAATAACTTTCATACACTAAATTAAAGGAAGAAGAATTTTGCATTCACTGGACAATGAACAACAACTGCATGAAGCTTCAACCATAATCAATCCAACAATGCAAAACAGAACTCGCAGTTTTGGAGAAATTGATGCTGAAAGGGGCCAAGTAAATTTTGAACATATTACTACAAAAACAATAATTAATTCTGTGGTTTTGTAGTCGTAGTTTTTTCTAAAGAAACTAAAGAATCAATATTTTTAAAGGATTAGGAGAGTATTAGTTCAAGACCTATCTAAAACCTCTTAACGAAAAAGATTACTTAAATAGTTTTTGCAGTAAGGATTTTAGTAATTGCAAGAAGTGCCTCAAACTTTGACAGTTGTTCACAGCATGTAAAACTTGCCAACAGGAAAAGAATAGCAGCTATAGCTTGCTGCAAAGAACCAGCATTGTTACTACACACACCTGTGGCATTGTGCTGCTCACTGTTGCTATGTATTTGGCATCTGGTGTCATGGCAACTGCAGCACATCCTGCTGGATGTGCATCAAATATTGTTTGGACAGGAATGCTGCATGGTGAGTGAAAAAGAAAACAATAAGCTAGGTCACATTTGTTGAATTAGTGTATCAAAACAATATATATACAAACCACTATCTCAGTTGGAAATCTCACACTATTTCTGCCCCTTTTGTTTTTTTACCTATCTCATTATTTGGTAATCACTTTTTATATAAAAAAAATTATATGACTATACAACCATCTCTCAACTTTGCTCACACACTTTAATCTGCAGAAGGACTATACAGTCTAAAGCATCAGTACCTTCCACTTTTTGATGGTGTGTATAAGTTAAATTTTGTTATCAAACTAAAAACTTTTTTGAAATTGTTTTATGTTTTTAGAGATCTTATAAAATAGTTTTGTCCTTGTTTTTACATATTTTAAAAGAAGCAAAATTACAGTAATATTGTAACATTTACTGTTTCTACAGACACATGCCATACTGTTTAGAACTACAGAAATTTAATCTGTTGGCACAACTTCATACTAATAAATTACAGCCCTTTATGTGTTTTAAGTTATCTAAATATTAAATACAACTTTATGTTTCTGTTTGCTTTAATAAAAACTGATTATTTAAACTACTTAACATGTTTTGAAATTAAATGACATCAATAATGGATAGTGACAATTTAAAAACACCAAAACATTAGTTCATGCCTAATTGTCAATAATTGAGGCCTCAAGGTTTAAGACCATGACCAAATCTTTTGACTGCACTTGGGAGGCTAGGAATAATGACTAGTAGGTAATAACTTATACGAAGTGCTTACTGAATGAGTTTGACCAATTCAGCAAATTTAATATTAACTAAACATTTACATTTATAGCACATTTGAATTCCTACATTTATCTACTAACCTAGTGTATGCATCCCATATTATGACCATACTGTTTTGCCCTTTGTCCGCTGTAACAATCCATCTACGATCTTCACTGGCACAGCTACAAGTGATGTTATTGCACTGTTGGGTGAGACAAAAATATAGTTTTATTGCATGTAAAAAGGCAGGTATACAACTGGGGTAAGTTGTTACTCAGCAGTCAAATTATTCAAATGGCATAATGCTAAATTCTCCCAACAAGAACCCATACTTTTTCTGTTACCAGTTTAGGAGAATTTTGCTTTTCATCTTCAGATGTTGTATTGAAAAATTCTCCTAACTAAAACCCATACTTTTCTGTTACCAGTTTAGGAGAATTTTGCTTTTCATCTTAGTTTGATAGATTTTTATCTTCGATCAATTTTCATTTTCTCATTACAGAATGACCTATTTTGTTCCACTCATGCAAGGAGAAGCTGGATCTTGGTCCACAATTTTTATTGTACTCACATGCCCTTGGAGTAGTTGTTGCTTGTTTTCTTCCCAGTCAAACAGTACACCAGTGTGAGCAGTTACATAGAACACAATCTGAAGAAGATCATGCAAGGTACATCAAATGCACAAAATTGATGTTCAATTAACAACAAAAATAACTATATGAGTGAACATTAGAATAACAAAAATATATTTAATGATGATGGTCATGTTATGTTTGTATATATACCAAAAAATATTGGATTTGCATAAAATTTCAAGCCATTTTTAAAATGATCTATCTGTAACAAAGAAAAATTGAAGCGTGATTAGAGACTTAAGTTTCTGATATCCTGTAAATCAAAGTTAGACTACTTAAGAGTGAATTACAAAGAAAAATACGATACTTCTTAGCTTAGGGCACTGGAAGATTTGTTGTCACGTTAAAAGTTGGTTTACTGTTAACGACTAAACAACAAACAGTGGGAGTCATGGTGCGACGAGAATAAAACCATTATCTTTGTAATTTGTGTTTTATTTTGAAATGTCAAAATATGAATTTTTGGAATTAATTCATTTTCATATGAACGGAAATCTTCATAGACATTCAGTATATACATGTCCTAAACGTACCTTTCGGTTCTCATCAGACAAGTTAATGGCTGGAACTAATCTATTAACTCCAAAAGACCACACCATTCCCTACAAGAACAATTCCGCCACATTTATAAGAAATCTTTCAAATGCTAAATAAAAACAGAGCAACAAATCGTCGAATTTATATACTAGTTGAAACGTCTAGGCGTTCTTGCAAATACCGACCAAAGCTGAAGACTTTGAAGCGGCTTCCGTGCTTTGTTCATTATATCCGCGAGACGAAGCTGTACTTGCAACCCTTGATTGCGCTCCCGATCTGTCTTCTTCCTCTGCCATCGCGGTATATATTCGGAAACTGAGCAACTTGAAAATTTTTCAAAAGATGTGCACAAATTATGAAATGGCGGGTATTTACAACTGGAGCAAGTGGTTGCTAAGCAGCGCACTTTGACCTGAGCCCACATCGCAACCGCTGACAAATGCTATTACCAGTCTTTTATCTGGATTTTCTTGGCACGGTCATTCTGCTTTTTCAGTATTTCTGAACTTGGACAGCAATACAAATTAAAATGCCTACTTTTCATCTCACCACAAATGTTGAAGTTCCTGACGAGTTTTTAAAAGTGACCTCTGCTTTCGTTGCTAGTTTACTAGGAAAGCCAGAATCGGTAAGTGACGACTGTATTAATTCAAACGTTCAGGCGAGTTGCTTGGTTCAATGTTCGACGAACCAAAAAGGCAAAATCTGGAAACGAACAGAATTTCCTTTTTTAGACTTAAGTGGTACAACTATCGAATACGCCTCACTTCACGGTGATTTATTACTTCGCACTTCTCGTTTTTTAAAACCCTGTGCGCCTTACAATCAAGATCACTAGTTACTGGGTATCCGAAAGTTGCTCCAGTCACAGGCACCCCAAGCTTGTAGCAAGTCTAATATAATGATTTTAAATGTTGGCAATGCCCCATATAAAGTCTTATTAATTTAGCCAATTTTTTATAACTGAAAATATTGGAAATAAAGTTCACCTACTTTGAGTTCACCTTGTGTTTGTATCTTAAGTGTATTTTGGGCTTGATTAGAGGTCACAGCTGTTTAGAGGGAATTTTTGCGACATTACATAGGAAAATGTGAACATTTATAATCATTGTATTAGACTTGCTCATGGGTGGGAAAAGCAAAAAATTATTGGGGGGAGCACAGTGTGGAATATGTAACAGTTCATTTTAAAATCTGAGATTCCTATTCAAAAGTTGCTGTTCTTAGCCAGAAATTATTGGGGGGCCAGGTACCCTAAACCAAACACTGCCCTCCCCCAGTTCCGCTGCCCATGTTGCTACAAGCTTGGATTGCCTGTGTATGAATTGCTAATTTTGACCCCGAAAAATAAGATGAGCATTCTTATCACAAAAATAGAGGAGTACCCCCTCCCCCCCCACCCAGGAAAAAGGGATTATTAAGCGAAATGAATTTGTTTGGTCTTTTACAGTATGTATGTGTGATTGCAAATGCTGGTATAAAGATGACATTTGGCGGTACACAAGATCCCTGTGCAACTGTAATTCTCTCATCAATTGGTAGTGTTGGTCCTGATGTAAACAATGATCATACAAAGGCTATAACAGAACATTTGGTAAAACACCTAAAAATTCCTCAAAACAGGTAAAAACATATCTCCTAAGGTTTAGTTATTTATTTATATGACGTTGGTTATTTTTTGGGGGGGGGTGTGGTGAAACATTAATTAAGATGTTGGTTTCAAAATGGTAATTTTTTTATCCATTTAAAAGAGAACTGTACAATCAAAAGTAAAAAAAGAAAAACAAAGTTTGCTGAAATGTAATGTTCTGAAGGTATTATGATATCCACACTAGTTATTTGCCAGCTTTTAGGGGTGGCATCAGTGAAACAGAGTGACATAAATACAGTTCATTTTTAAAACAAACTGCCAGTTGAGCTAGATTACTATTAATAGTGCCACTGTTTTGATGTTTCTCAGAGTTAATCAGTCACTCTAGCTATAGCTTTTATATATCCATAAAAAAGCATTAACAGGGTTGAGGGAGGGGTAAACAATACAGCTAGTTCAAAAGCATCACATAGGCATTGGCAACCATTTCCTATTTCAGTTGAGCAAAAACAATGTATTTTTACCTTCTTTACTTTCAGTCTATCCATAAAAAGGGACTCAATTAAAAGTAATTGAAGGTTCTTGTGCAAAACAGCTTAACCGACTTTTAACAAAGTTGTAAATCCTCCCTACATTATCTCTCTCATCTCTTGGTAAGGTGTGCAAGAACTTAGCATTATCACACAGTCACAATTTATTTTTGCACTAAAAAAAGAGGAGACTTTTTATAAAGTTCTGAACTCTCTCTACATTTTCCCTATTATCCCTTCATATAATGGTCTCTGTCACAGCTGTTTGTTTTTTGCCCCATTCCCCTCTTCGTATCTCCCAAGGGGGGAATGGGGCAAAAAAAGAATGGCTGCAATTTAGGAGACTTTTAATTATACAACTGTTCGGAGAGTTTCCATTTCGAACAAAGTCATTTACTATACCTTGTTTTTGCACTAGGCCTTTCAATTGGATGTTAATCATTCCCCTTTATGTCTTGGAATAATGTTCGAGATACAGAAATTGTTAAGTCAATGGCAAGCCATAATCATTAGCTTTTAAAATTACATTTACTACCATAATTTCGAACTGCCCAATTCAGTTAACAGTAAACTACTGGTTCAATCTTTACTGCTGTTTTAGTTTATAATAATTGTTTCTCTATGCCATCTACAGGATGTACATCACCTTTGTTGACCTGCCTCGAACAGATGTTGGATGGAATGGGAAAACCTTTGCTCATAAATAAATGATTTTCCTTAGTACTTTTAAAGACTGTAGCATTGACTTTTAGATCACAAGGTTCGGACATCTCAATACATACTTCTAAAGACCCAATAGAATATTGTCTTCAAATCAGAAAGATTAAGAAAGTCAGTAGTTGGAAGAGACTAATACTTGTAAGTAAAATTTGAATATTACTGCAAGTGATCATTTTTAATAATAAAATTCTGGGAGATTATCTTGTTGTAATCAAGGTCAATTCTGAATGGTTTTAGACAAAAAAAGAAAAAATGAAACCCAAAGTTAAAAGATAGTAAAAGGTCTTTTATTCAAAGATGCTAAGTAACTGACTAAACAAAAAACAATTAACAAACGATATAGACATTGAGTTTCAAAAGTGAAAGTTGGATATGAGATGGTAAATACCAAAAGAGGCACATAGTGCCACATTGACTATCCAATAAATGCCTATGGAATAATTATTGTTTATTAAATATTTTGATTTTTCCAAACCTATTAATACTTGAAAATGACAGCTCAAAAGTTATTGAGAACCATTTGTTAGCTTTTTATTTAAAATTGCAACACTACAGTCAGTTTCTATATACAGTCAAATCTCTTCAAGACAGACACCTTCAGGACCAGCCTCGACTGTCTGTCTTAGAGAGGTGTCATACTTATAGACTTAAAATACAGTAAATGACTGGGAAAATGCATGACAAGGACCAAGATTTGATGTCCATTTTATCTGGGTCTCCACCTTGAGGGTTCAACTGTATAGTCATAATTTGGTACACAAGCTGGTAAAACTTCTGGGGGGGGGGGGGGCACTCCCTATATTGGCATGGAAGGTATGACCATCATATTTTTTAGGGGTTAAAATGATCAGTCCGGTATTTTTTAGGGGTTGTAAAAAGAAATCCGGTGTTAAACCAAGAGCCTGGTATTTTTTAGGATTTTAGACTGCTTGTAGTCTTGTGTTTTAGCAAACATGCGTACTGATAAGAAGTTTTAAAAGACGTCCTTTGGCAAACATTTTCCAATGCGCGTGCCTTTATTCACTGCATATCACATTTAGCACAACATTTTAGCACATGAGGGGACTTAGCGCAACATGAGGGGACTTAGCACAACATGAGGGGACTTAGCACAACATGAGGGGACTTAGTGCAACATGAGGGGACTTAGCGCAACGTGAGGGGACTTAGCACAACATGAGGGGACTTAGCGCAACATGAGGGGACTTAGCGCAACATGAGGGGACTTAGCACAACATGAGGGGACTTAGCACAACATGAGGGGACTTAGCGCAGCCTTTGGTACAGATCTTTGAAGAAGTACTGCTGGTAGAGTGTGAGCCATCTGGACTTGATATGCCTGATGAACATTTTGTTCGTCAAGAAATCTTCCTTGCCACATGTGGTCCAGGCTTTAACCCTGAACACCTGCAAGGCTTACTCCCTATTCCTGCATGATACAACCTTGAACAATTTGTTGAAATTGCAGCATATAAAAAGTAGGAAATAGTAGGAATTTCAAGATAAAGGTAGGAATACTAGGAGAAGGGTCAAAAAAGTAGGAAATAGTAGATCACTTGAAAGCCTGTTTAAATGACCTGAACAAACCCTGCCTAATCTTCTAGCTTAAATCCACCATCCACAAGTGAATTCTTGTGTGTGCTTTTGCTACATGCCAACACCCAGAAAAACTCAGAAGTCATAAAATAGGTGGAAGGACTGGAATTATTTCATTGTACAGACTAAGACAGTCTGTGAAATCAAGGTTCAAAAAATGACAAAGAGTAATAAGAAACAGTACCCAGAGTTTAACTTTCATCGATACAGTAAAACGCTCTAACAAGCCTCCCATCTAGGGCTTCAAGTTGTAAATAATCCCCCCCCCTATCAAGATACCAGATTAAGTCTTGGTGAACACTGGGCAACTACCTGCTATTAAATCTGTTTAGCACCCAGCTGACTTCATATTGTGTCACAAGATACAGTAAATGACTTAACAAGCCCCCCCCCAGCCCCCCATCTAGGACTTTAAGTTGTAAACAATCCCCCCCCCTATCAAGGTACCAGGTTAAGTCTAAGTAAACACTGGGCAACTACCTGCTGTTAAATCTGTTTAGCTCCCAGCTGACTTCATATTGTGGCATCAGTAATTAGATTGTTTACAGTATGTGCCTTTACTTTGTGGCCTAGGGGCCAAAAACTGACTCAACACCAGATCTATGTTCTTTGTTTTAAAAGTTGTTTTGCCTGTGTAAATAAACAAACAGGGAGAACCATAATTTAAGGGTTGTTCTTAATCTCCTATGTAGACCTAGAAATGGATTATACACAAAAGTCACATACCACCTTTATTTGAAGTTATTCTTGTCAGGAAAGATTACATATTTCAACTTTTAAGTGAATACCACACCCAGTAAATGCCCCTGTCCAACTAAGTGGTGAATCCCACTTAGAGATTCTAACCAGCACTAATTGCAGTCTTGTTTTATCCAGCAATCTACTAATACAGAAACTAAAGCATTTTATAAAGCATCCTCACAGTTTAGTTCCTTAGTCTTGCATAACAAACATAAGAGACCTTAAGCACAAGCCAACCGTGTCTCCATGAAGGCGAACTGGAAATCGCAAATCAGTAGTTGACACATAATTGCACACATCATGCAGCCGTGGTGATTGTCACTGACAGAGGCAGCTGAGACATTTTTCACCTCCATGACAATCACCACGACTGCATGATGTGCACAAGTACGTGTCAACTACTGATATTTGATTTCCGGTTGGTGTCTGGGGGCACACAGACGCCTGGTGCTTAAGGTCTCTGTTAGGTTAAGTTTAGCCTAGTAATTCTATAAATACTGAATCAACTTTGAAGTGTTTTCCCATTGCATATGTATTGACTTGGTTACACAGCTGTGTCTAGTACTGGTGGTTTGCCACAAACAGACTTTGGCTTCCTGCCAAACTTGCTGAGCCAGTGTATTTACCCACGGATGCCAAACTGTTAGCTAAAGCCCTCTTCATTAACTCTTCTTGTCCTGCCTTCACATTTTCTTTTTTTCCGCTCCAGCCTTTCAATGCACTTGCCTGTAGTGCACGGCCATAGGAGAATGTGAGTGCCCAGGGTTTCTTGGCTGAAATAGACAAAATGAGAGTTTTTAAGGAAAATAAATAAACACAATTACTGTAAACAAACATTGAACTGGTAATAAATTGAATTTCAAGTGATTTGATTGGTTCTCTACTCACTGTATACTATAACCACAAAAATCAAAACTAGAGCCATGTTTAAACAGTTTTTCACATTTGGTCATACTCTACTTGAGAAAGACTTGTAATTCAGGAGTTTGAATTTGTATTACAACTTGTAAGTTGCAGTCTGAACACACATGATAAAGCAAACAAGAAATTATAACTTGTTTAGCCTTGGTAAGCTATGAAAAGCCAGTTAAAACTGTAAATTGGCTGACGAAAGAAAAGTTTGGTTTGAAAAGAATAGCGGGTTGAGTGTGTGGTCAATCCAAGCAGAGGTCAGAATGGGGATTTCTTAAAGGGGAACTGAGCTTTAAAACCAACATTTTTTAAATGAAATCCTTCAAGGGGTTGAGAACATTTTTTTCTTGTGTTGCGCTGATTTTCTGAGAAATTCTAGTTTGTATATACATGTTTCAGGTCGTTTGGGGTCATTGAGCATAGGCACTTGTTGACTTGTCAGTGATAAATGAAGGTTATGTGTGACGTAGGTTATGGGGAGCGAGTTGTGCGTTTTTGTTGTCATAAGCTCACTTACACAGTCAAGAGTGAAAGTTACAACTTAAGTTATGTGCAATATCTCACTCCAGTGATGATTTTATCTGATGTCATAGCCCAACTCTCTCTCTGCTTAACCCCTATTTCTGAACCACTGGCACAATGCAGGAAGTAACAGGTTTTAAACTTGAATTTCTTGGAAAGTCAGCGGGATATGAGGAATTTTTTTTAATATCGTTTTCACACTTAGTTAAAGATTTTGTTGGGCAGAAGTTTATTTTAGGGTTTAGTTTCCCTAATAGTGTGTTCAAATCCAGAATGCTATCACTGAGCCATACCATCTCTTCAACAACGTCTAAGTTGGGCTACTGTTTAAGTCTTAACTACTCTTTGGTAGTCTGAACACCAAATAGGTTTTATAGCCCATTTATAGGATTCTAGAGGGCCTATCCAGGAAGATAGAAGGTCTAGCTAACTGTTTTCAAATATAAGAGCAAAGGCAATATCTTTTCCTCAGTTATTTTAAGACCAGGATTAAAGGTCTGGCACCTAGAATGGGACTTAGGTCTCCCATACGACAGATTGGCACCTTACCAACTGGGCTAACCAGATGGTGGTTATTTATTGTAAAATAAAGCCATTATTTAATGTATAACTAGGTCAAAGTTGTGGAGCATACATGTCAATACACAAGATTTTAGATAGTCTAAAGTAGGTATTGAAAAGCAAAAACAAATACAAAAGGAGTGTCTTAAATAATAATTAGTTCATGGGTGCTTTGTAGTTCCCAACACTCTTGACTAGATCTGAATTCTTTTTGGTAACAAAATTTCAATAATTTAACTCTGGATGCAAACATGCAAACTAAACTCAGTCAACACATCTACAATGCAGTACTCTCTAACTCAAGAATTCTTGCCGTTAACAATAATTTTAATAAACTTTGTTTTTTGGAATCACTCTATATTAAAACTTGCAAGCCAAGCCTGAACACTGGAATTAAAGCCACCAAAGAACTGGTACTGTTTGCTTAGAACTTTGTTTTGTTTTGATTATATTAACTTGTTTTGTTATTTAGGAATGTTTTTGCCTTGCTAATTTTCAATTTTCAATTCCCTTGTTGATAAGATAACATCATTCATATAAACCATGCGAGCTTGTATTCTTGCATAGTTTGATAATGGTTTTGAATTAAACCGAAATATTACTAGTGTTATATTTCTGTGGATTTGTCTTACTCAAATCTTGAGTACTTTTTCAAATGTTTTTCGGAGTTGTTTTCTTACTAAACAGTTTACACTTAATAAACTTTAAGAAACTTTGCTTTCAAGACAAATCTTGAGCCATTTCAATTTTTAATTTCTTTAACTGATTCCCTTACATAATTTTTTCAACCTACCTTGAAACTTGTTGATGGCATTCAAGTTAATGGAAGCATCTTCCTCCGACTGTCCGCCTGATAAGAAAGTAATTCCAGGTACTGCAACTGGGACAGTGCGCTGGAGGGCAGTCACTGTTGCTAATGCATTAGCTTTAGGTGTATATTTTGTGGTACAACTCATACCTAAGGAATAACAATAGGTTCAAATATTTAATCAAGTCACTGTTATGTGACCCAATTAATACAATTAAAAAAATATTAAGAAAAGTAGCATCTAGTAGTCACACGGAAACAAATTTACTAATTTCAATTTCACTGACTGCAAGAAAAATAAGGTTTCAAAGTAAAATTAAACACGTGCAATGTTATCTAGTGTGAAAAAACCTCTGAATTCTTTAAAGAAATCTGCAATTTCTTCCCTAACAAAGAAACTAATTTTATTAAAAACACTGGTGAGGTCGGTCTTATGGGCAGAAACGTTTGTCGCGAAGAATCGATGTACATTCAACTGTACTTAAATAAAAGACTTTCCAACACTCACAATACAGTAAAACTAGAATTACCAGCAGTCACCATATTTGGCTTGAGCAAAGTGCCTTCCAAGAAAACATGATGGTCGACCAAAGCTTTGTAGGTAGCCGACAGAACAGCCTCAGTGACTTGTTGAGCTCTTTCCAAACTGTGCACACCGTCCACAAGAACTTCGGGTTCAACTATTGGCACCAAACCACACGACTGGCAAATTGTGGCGTAACGAGCAAGCACATTAGCATTTTCTTTGATTGCAAGCTCTGATGGAGTGTGTTCAGAGATCTTGAGAACACAGCGCCATTTTGCAAAGTCACAGCCGTCTTTCTTGTACTGCGTGCAGCGGTCAGCCAGTCCGTCCAATCCTTGAGTGGTTGTTTCGTTGGTTGTTCCTGCTAAGGGAACGACACCTTTGTCAACTTTAATACCAGCGACGATTCCTTTATCTTTTATCAACTTAATGAAGGGAGTTCCATCGTCTGCTTTCTGGTACAAGGTTTCGTGAAACAAAATCACTCCACCGATATATTCAGCCATTTTCGGATCGCATGTGAAAAGCAACTGACGATACTGGCGGCGGTTCTCCTCTGTGTTCTCCACACCAATCCCAGCCAACCTCTTGCCCATGGTTCCAGTACTTTCATCTGCAGCGAGTATTCCTTTTCCTGGCTTCACAATACGGGCTGCGATTTCCATCAGTTCTTTCTTCAGCTCTGGCGTGAGTGGGGCATCCATTTTGGACGACAGGAGTGTTCTGAAAGATAAAAGTTAATGGAGGAAATTACTTTCTTTTTCGTAGCTTTTGGCAAAAGCCGGAGAGATCGAAGGTCGAATGGTTCAGAATTTTACCCCTCGTTTGCTTACTTCTGATTGGGTGATTTCATTTCCTTTTGTTAAATTGTCCAATGAGAGTCGAATTGGTAACCGCGATTGCAAAATTTGTTCCTTTTTGCGTGGCACTTGTCACGTCGAAGACTCTCAACTTCACAAAAAATGCGGTGAATATGTTGAATAATAATGTTTACAAAACTGTCAAGCACGCCAAACTTAAGTAATTTTATACTTCTGCGCACACAGTGCACAAGAGTAGTTTGTGGCTTTCACTGAAACTTTTCATTCAAATTTTCTCTTATAATTTTTGTTTAAGAACAATATTTGTATGTCAATGAATCAGCAATATCGTTATTTTGGGGGTGTGTATAGAGGCGTAGCTATTATTCAGGAAAGCCACAGTAGCCGGGTGGTTGAAGTCCTACGTTACGTCAATTTTGTTTTAAGTTGTTCAAACAAATTATACCAGGAAATGACAATGCAAACTCGATATTTCATTTTTTAAAAGAAGTTTGAAAATTCTGAATAGCGCACCATTTATTGTTATCGAGACAACAATAAATATCACCCGACTGTCTGTATTTGGACGTATTTTCCAGCTGCGAAACGAAATCTGCTTTGTAAAGAAATTCCGGGGGCATCTGGAAGGCAGATTTTTTACAACTGAGTTTATTCCTTAATTCTTCCGGAAACGACATCTAAGTGTGACGGTTGAGGTGTGCAAAACACACATAAAGAGGAATGCCGTTCAAACTAATTCTACAATTAAAAAATCGACGCAATATATAAACTTGGACGGAGGCCTGTCATACTTTATCCCAGGACCCTGGAAACGAGACTTTAATCCAGACGGAACCCTGGGACCGAACTTATTCAAGATGGCGGCCGAAATGTTGTTTCTTGTGCATAGGCGAAGTTTTCGTTCATTTATTAATCCAATTTTACCGAAACTGATTTCCAGAAAGCAGGTAAAAGAATAGTTGTCATTTTGATCAATTTCTTATTTTAATTCTAATTTTGAATTTTCTGTGGACAAAAAAAAGGTTGGTTTGGTGTTAACGACCCCCAGAAACTTAGCTTGTCTACATTTACAGACGGTTAGACTTATAGACCAAATTAAGTTAGAAACAAATATGTTGTCCAGATTTGGAAATCCTCTTTTCATAAGGTTTGATTACCCACAAGACTGAAACTGAAGCCAGAACTTTCAAGTAAAAGCAAAATACCCGACCCGAAGAGCTTTGGGGAAGGAACTACTCTATGGTATTAATATGGAGGTACTGGAAAAGTAAAAAAAATTCTTTGAGAGTTGAAAATATTAGCTTGTTTAATAACCGTTGTTACAAATTCTAAATTTCCAATGTTTTTCGTTTAATTTATGATTTATAATGGTGCACTGTTTTCTCTTTTTTATGATTTAGAAATTTGATATATTTTCAAACGATGTTTGCAATCTGCTGATCTTTTGCCACTTAAAACAGGATAGGACTGTTAAGCTAGTTTGCTGCAGTTGCTATACAAAGGGACATCATTTCAGCATCAGAAAAGCGTTTCATAGTTGTGGAGTTTACCTATCATCTAAAGGTCCCCCAAGAACAAAGTCTCCAATTAAGAAGATGATTTCCAAACAGAGAGAGGTAAAAAGACAGTGTTAGGTTCAACCGTAATTTTGTGTTACAGATAACTTAAAACTATTTTGCTTTACACAGATATATAACTCATATAATTCCTGTTACTAGTTAGGCATGGTATAATCAGTTCACCACCTGGATTCACCATGGTTGCAGCATAGCAATTTTACGGTGTTCTGAATTATATAAGTTAACAGAGATGATGGACCTTGCATTTGGGACCCAAATTTGCCTTCAATTTGATGGAGTGAGAAATGTACAGAGAGACACTACCACTTTTGAGGAAGGAACTTATGTATAGATATTAGAGTAGACTTTGGACAAATACTATATATATTGACTTGAAAAGGGCAGGACAGCCGAAAAGTTGAGAAGAGGACAGAAAGACAGGAAACTTCAGAAAACTACAGAAAGCATAGAAGAGAAAAACAACCCCTAGAACATAATAAATTTGTTTCACTCTTTTGTGTTCTATTGCCTAGGAACTTTATACAATACTTCTTGCATCAAATAAAAACATATTTTTGGTAAATAAAGGGAACCACAAAAAATGAGAAATAAAAACATATATAGCATCTTTTTCTCTGTCTTAACACACTCATCTGAAAAAATAAATGGCTTAAAATTCAATTGGACTCAAACCAGCTTCTCCAGGTTACTTAATCTTGAAACTAACAATATTTTACTTTCAGGATGAATTGGTCTGTGTTGCATATTCAACAGCCAAAAGATACAATATAAATGGGCTGAGAGCATTATTAGACAGTACCGAACAGATGAAGTATACTGTTGCTGCAATGCCTCAAGGTAATAGTATTTTTAACCACCGCCTGGTTAGCCCAGTTTGTAAGGCACCAATCTGTCATGCAGGAAGTCCGGGTTTATTTCTTGGTGCTGGACCTCCGGGGGGGGGGGGGGAGTACTCCCTATATTGGGATGGTAGGTATGACCGTCATATTTTTAGGGGTTAAAAATGTCAATCCGGTATTTTTTAGGGATTGTTAAAAGAAATTCTGTGGTAAACCAAGAGTGGTATTTTTTAGGGTTAAAAAACCCCAAGCTACTAGACTGCTTGCAGCTCCGTGTTTTAACAAACGTTCTCATACGCGCGCGCCTTTGTTCACTGCTTATCACGAGGAACTTTGCGCCAATCTGCTAGCTGTCAAGGGAAAATTGGTATTTTTAGGGTAGTTTTAAAACCAAGGACATTTTAAAATCCGCAAGAAGACCTCTAGAGGTAGTGCTCATAAAATGAAATATTTGACTAATTTGGCAATTAAAATGAGTATGTTTCAGTTTGCTTATGTTCGATTTCTAGTTGATTCCAAAACGGACCCCAAACATAGTGTACCTACATTCTAAACCGCATATCTCTAGAGAGCTGTTCTCTTTAAATTGTTCATCCATCCGGATCCGATTCAAAAGCTGAGTCACTGTCGCTATTGAAGTCCCATTTATCACAGTTAAATTGGCAATTTCCACACTTAAAAATTGATTATTTCGTGTGCGAACTGCCGGTCGTTAAATTTCAAACAACTGGACGTTGCGTTTGACTTCCGGCCTGAAACGAAACTGCCGATTCCGAGTAGAGAATCGAGCCCCCGATAGAGAGGGGGCCTGAGGCGTCTGAAAAACCTTGATGCTGTGCCGAAACAAAAACGTTACCGCCAAAGCATTTAAACTATTTAAAAGTCGTTAACTAAATGTTTCCATTGTTATTTGATATTTATGAAGAAGAACTGCCATACTAAATTGTAATGTGAATCAGTTTCAAATCATAGCTTGGTTTGCCGATCTTAACGAATCAATGTTCAAGATTAGGGGTTTTTTATTTTCAGCTGTTCAAGCAGTTCGTACCTGCATTCGATAAAGATATTTCTAGTATTTACAATAAGAAATGACACCACAACACTAAAACACTCGACACGATTTGTGATCAGTACTTCAACTGATACCGATAGGTTCGACGGCGTCCCACCGAATTCGAAACACCGTTCTTTGAACTTTCGGGGGTGGAAGCGGAATCTTTTCAGTAAGCCGGATAACTCATAATTCCCAGTTATTTTTCAACCAATGATTCATGGTTTATTTGTAGGATTTCTTCATGATTCAGTGAACAAAAATTCAAGATTCATGATTCATTTATTTTTTGTCTATGATTCATGATTCACAGCCTGCGAGATTCCTTCACTTTTTTTAGCCGTGATTCATGATTCTAGATTCCGCTTCCACCTCCGAGAACTTTTTTGATACTGAAACACTGTGTCTTTTTATTTTGCACTTTTAACTATTAT
>JAOBAT010085396.1:0-18594 GCA_026413305.1 Hydrozoanthus tunicans
CCATTTAGAGGCTGAATCCGCAGAATCTACCAACTTATCATTGACATCAATAGGCGTGTCTCCTATGGTATAAAACTATAAGCAGCTTACCAACAGTTTCAGAGCACAGAAACGACGTTACTACGAGTCCACGATGTTATCTTTAAAAGAGCAATCGCTTTTGACACAATAGATCACGGAACTCTCGTCACCAGGCTACGTATACGTGACGTACACCATTCTGATTCACCGGAAGAGTTCTACGGTGGCAAACTTTGTACCTACAAGACCGTTGCCAAAGTGTCGTTATTAGAAGCGCAGAATCGGGACACAAACACTTATCCTCTGGAGTTCCCCAAGGATTTGTTTTGAAGATCTGATCAGACCCTACTGCATGTTGTTTGCCGATTACTCGCAGCTCTTCATCGCAATGAAGCCAGCTGAGAGAAATACTATACACTCAACCTAGAACGATACATCTCTGATATTCAGCTATTCTCTTAGCCAGCAAACTTCTTTGTAGTCCTAAAAAGACAGAAGTCGTTCTCTTCCAATCCCGATAATTCCAGCGACTACTTCCGATCCCGATACCTGTCAGTGATCAAGCCCGTAATCTCGGTTCTATCTTTGACAAGTACCTAACCATGTCCAGTCATATAAACAACATGAATCGTTTCGAATCTTAAGCACTGAGAAACATTGAAAGAGTCAGGGAATACCAGAACCAAACTGACAAGGAACGCCTGGTGCGTGTTTTTATAACATCGATCTATATCGAGGCTTGACTTTTGCAGTAGTCTGCTATATGGTGTACCGGACAAAGGCCTGATTAAATTACAGCGGCCCCAAAACTACAGCTTAACTTTTTCACATACAACTGATTTCTAGTTGTTTTAAAAATGCTGTTATGAATAAAACAAATTAAAAGCTATAATAGGAAAGCATTTGACGTAGGAAACTCAAGTTTTGTCAGTTGCAAAAAAACAGTTCCTTTTACGAAATTTCTTGCAAATATCCCGTTTAAGGTATCAATACCATACCTCTGAAAACAAATTGTTGAAAAAAAGGAAAGTTACCATTTTGTTGAGAAAAATAAAGGAGGGCAAGTTTGACATCAAAGACAACCTGAAAACTCTTCCCAGTCCACCACTTGCCATTTCTACTGTGCACGCGCAGATCTCTCAAGTCTCTCAGTTTTCAGCTGAATCTCCCGCTCTCCCGGTTAGGCATTTACACAAGTTGCTTGGGATTGGACTTGAGCAACTTTCCGGCAACTTCTTCCAATTAGAGAAGCTTTATACTTTTTTAAGAGAACAAACACCCTTTACCCATGATTTTCGTAAAATTGTGTTTTTAAATTTGCCCTCTCTCTCTCTTCAGCCGACTTTGATTAACAGATTTCCCCTGTCTGTAGATTGCAAAATTTGCCACTCACCCCATTCCTCTTTGCTCCCGTCCGCGCATCCATTTCATCTTCCCAGTCTCCCATTTGATGAACGCGTTTGGATTTTCGATCTCCAGGCGAAAGAAGGGGCTGTTCTGCAGTAAACCCTTTCTGTAAAGATCACCACACATCGTTTCTGGGTTACCCGTGCTTCTGAAGTGCCGATAAACCGGTCAGCGTAACTATATGTGAAGACGTTTTCAAAATGACGGATAGTCTTAGTTCAATCGAAACATTGTCCAGCTCGGAAGACTCTGCTAGTGAAGACTCAAGTACTGACCCAATTGATATAGCAATAGCACGTGCAGTTGGTGTTAAAGAGCCCGAAAGGGCTGCGATTGCAAGAAAAAGTAAAATCTAAAAAAAAACATTTCAGCACAATGAAACATTTTCTAATGTCCTTGAGGAAACTGTAGCATTTGCCATGCTACGTTACAATAGCAACCAGGGAGGTAGGGGGGGATGGGATCAAATTCTAACTTGGGAGGACACATCCATATTACAGTCTCAGCTCGTGATGAAGATAGCGAGTTGAATTTGTAAATGACTTCAGTTTAGTTTGTTTCCAGACGGTTAAATCGATAGTGAAAAATGACACCATGTATGTTAAATGGTTTTGTATGCCCACCACCTGCTGTAAAATTAAGCGCTAGCAAACATAGCAATACTATAGGCATTTTTATTTAAAAAGTTATACGAATAAGTAATTGTTATATATTTTTACAATGTAAGAAATTATAGAAATATTAAAATTTTGACTTGAGGAACGACCAATTTTTGAGCAACTTTTTCGAAAAAAGAACAACTTTTGAAGGTTTTGTGGGTACCTTTTAGCAGAAATACGAGCAACTTTTGTAAATGTCTTCTCTCGATGAGCTTGGATTTTCTCCCAGAAACACGTTGATTACTCAGTTTTGAATTTAATAGATTATAAAGTTTAAGAGTCAATTGCGTTTCCCTGATTAAAGGATGTTACATTTCTAAAGCTTCAAGTGGAAATTTTCCTTTCATGTTTTGCATGTCTAGTAGTATCAGTAGTAGTCCTCGCCTTCGATCCGTGTCTCACTGTTGCTTGTTGCTGGTAAGAGTAATTTTCAAGGGTCCGGTACCGAATCTTTTCTAAATGACTATTAGTGGGATACTACATGCACCCAGAATTGCTCAAGTCAAACAGATGCCGTGGTTCTGGGTGTGCCATACCTAAGTGTGGCAACAATATGGGTGCCATTGCTTTAATGATGTCGTGGTTCTGGGTGTGCCATACCTAAGTGTGGCAACAATATGGGTGCCATTGCTTTAATGATGCCGTGGTTCTGGGTGTGCCATACCTAAGTGTGGCAACAATATGGGTGCCATTGCTTTAATGATGCCTTTGGCTGATCGCTGTCGCAGTAAGTGGTAGTTTGAGAGTGTTTTGACAGTTTCAGACTTCAAAGTTTCTACCATTTGGTCACTGAGTGTAACAGACACGTCCCCACTGTTGAGTAGTTAAGCATTTCTATACGGCTCTAAAGCTGCAAACACCCTCAAATTTTTGAGTTGCAGTACCAATAAGGTAACAGTTTTACGTTTGGAAGAAAATAGCTCTAATATGGCACGCTTCTAAATTCGAAAGACTAAAAAAACCCTCAAAAACCTATACTTTTTTGGAGTTCAGGCAAAGAATCAGCGAAACTCTCGACATTATGTAAAGTGAACCAATCATACAAGTTAGAAACAAATAAAAAAATCCTCAAAGTAGAATTGACGAACATTGAATTGCTCTTCCAATAGTTCCATTAGACTGAATATTTGTTTTTATCAGAACACGAATTATGAATTTGCGTGACAACAAACTTTCGATTGACGTAATTAAAATTTAAGATTACTAGACGAAAACAAAAAATCCTGGCCAAGGCATGGCAATTCCAGTGTAATTCACAGACCCCCCTCCCTCAAAAAAATTACTAAACGTTTCAACGTGTTAAAGCGGCTTTAAGGTTCAGATCTTTGTGTCACTCTTTTTGAATAATTAGCTAGATAAGTAAGCAAGTAAATAAGTGAAAGCACAAATGAAAATGAACCGAACGAATGTGAACCAATCTTGATTGAAAGAACGAAGTAACACTGAAATGAGCCGAAGATGTCGCCACAAAACCACAACGCGTTACTAGATCGGGTTTTTTATTCATACTACAAACAAATGATAAATCCACGTTGATGTATATAAGAAAAGTATTTGATAACATCCGCTCGATTCAAGCATGTTTGAGTTTGCTACCGAAGCCATGGTTGACTTTGTTCCTTGTTTATTTCGTAATCATTTCGATCAATTCATTGACCCGTTCAGAGTGTGTTAATGAAGCAATAAACATAACTTGTATTCAAATGTCTCTGTAATCATTCTAAAACGTTTAAACTATCAATAGTCTGAACGATTGAAACCAATATTAAGTACTCACCGACGGATCCCAAACTTCGCTGTCTCTTCTTGTACGCTGTCCTCGTGGGCGACGGGCCACAGGGTGCCCCAGTCAGAATGATTGATCGAACGAACGAAGGCAAATTCAAACGAAAAAGCGAACGAATGAGTGAATGAATGAATGAATGAATGAATGAATGAATGAATGAGTGAGTGAGTGAGTGAGTGAGTGAGTGAGTGAAGGAATGAATGATAGAAGGAATGAATGAACGAATGAAGGAAGGAAGGAAGGAAGGAAGGAAGGAAGGAAGGAAGGAAGGAAGGAATGAATGAGTAGGTGAACGAATGAGTGAGTAAAAAGAACAAAGCGTGTAACAGAACAGTTGTAGGTACAACCAAAAGATGTTTTCAGAAAAAAAGAACAACCCAGTTAAGGCCCTGGCAGAAGTAACTAGACAATGACTACATGTAATCAAAGACGCACTGAATAGTTTACAGAAAACAAGCTCGAACTGTCAGCTCCTATGAACTTCCAACGGCAATAGTTTAAAACAACCAACATTTTAGTCGATCGAAATTCACACGACAACGCACTGGTGGCTGACTTACATTAAAAAAATTTAATCCTTGCGGAATCAGTCTAGAACTGGCTTGTTGTGCCAGATGATCCTAGTCTACCGATAGCCGCTTTTTTAAAAGGCAGGCTAGATTATGCAGGCCAGCACAGCTTTATTGTTTTGATAGTTTGACTATTTTGATAATTCATTTATAAATTAGACACGAAGGACTTCTTAAGTTTGAAATAACAGGAAACCTAAAGTAATCAAAGTTTGAGCCCTTCCGCCTTGTCTTCGTTTAATTAATCACCACCCTTAAGGTATCGATCCTTATTTCCGGTTATCGTTAGAGGGTATGTATATACATGAAAAAGTGACTTGTAACAACGGAAAAACTTCTTCGGAAAAAAGATGTTTTGCCTCGAGCGGGAATCGAACCCACGTCCCTTGGTTTCATGTCTAAATGTGATACCACTACACTGTCGAAACAACCCTGCTGGCTGCAATTTTTCCGAAGAAGTTTTTCCGTTATTACAAGTCACCTTCTCATGTATTTATTTCTTCACTTGTAATATGTATCCTTCATTGGATCCGGTTAACTTCTTTGATGTGGCTTGCATTTGGCTATTTCGCGTTAGGTTTAGAACCACTTGGTATAGTTAAAAAACACCCATGTATATGTAGCACTCATATAACACTGAAAGTACTAAAGGAGTAAAGCCATACCGATAAAAGCTGATGAAGAATCATATAGGATCTGTAACATTTTTACAACTCCATCGAGCGGAAAGCGTTTGAAAAAGATTGACAAGCCTCAAAGCGTCACGGTATAAGGTCGAACCTAAAAATGGGTGGGACCAAGGTGTTACAATGGAATGTACACACGTATTAAATAAAGTGGCTTAATCTGCATTGTTCCGCCGCCCGAAACAGTATCGACTTAATATAATCTCCGTGAAAGTAGGTCCGGGTCAATAAAAGGAAAAGTAAACACTTATTTATCTTAGCTGTGAATATCATAGTAAAAATAAACGTTAAAGTCATGGGACGCAGCTATTTTTTTCACTTTCTGTGCTTGTTTTTTCTATCAAATTTTCCACTTCCGGTTCGAACCATATGTACAATTCTAGCTCTGTTTCTTTCTAAAAATAACTAGTTATTCACAATCTATCATGTAACTCTTAGATATGAGTTAAAATTATCTTAGGAATCGAACGGCCAAAAGACCGTTTTAAGGGCAAATTGACATCGCGACCGGGTTATCTTACGTCTTTGCCATTACCGGAAGTCTGTAAGCCATGTAAGCACTCACCCTGTATTGTTCCACAAGTGACAACATCCATATATGGACTACAGTAATTCATCCCTGACCGAGGCAAAAGAATTTCCATAATTTTAAGCTGTTTGAAAACTCTAAAAACAGGCAATCGTTGTCAACACAGAGACGAAGTGTATAAGAACATGTGAGCACAGGGCTAGATTAACCTAAAAGTTGTTTGGGCTGTTGATAAATTTCGCTTGCCTCCGCTTTCTTCACACCGCGCCGAAAAATGGCCGACCATCCAGAACTCGTGGCCGAGATCCCCAAAGTGGAAAAGATGACGGTACAAGAGCGGTTGGAGTACGCGAAGAAACGACGATCGCAACAGCTGAGAAGATTTGAACGTAATAAGGACCTAGCTTATGATCCACCACCTAAAAAGAAGGCTCGAAAACCGTACAAAGCTAAGTTTGAACCAAGCGTCATTCTTCTAGAATCGTCGTCGCGTGGTGACAGCGAAGAAGGTGTGATTAATGCTCTGTAAATCTTTCAAGAAGTTACACATACTTACTATTTTGTTTACTCTACAGAACAACCCTATGAGGTTCTGAAAATCGTTTCTTTAATTTCTGTAGTTAATCTTGTTTTACAGTGAGAAAATTGTTGGAAAGTGGAGTCGATGCCAACCTTGGAAATGACGATGGTTTGACCGCACTTCACCAGGTATATATGTAGCTAGGTTTAGAAGTATGAAGGCAACTGCCTGGTTGAGATCACCACAAACATAAATTTGTTATTACTTCGTCGTGTGAACATGCAAAGATCACGACTTGAATGGATTATGTAGAAACTTCATCAATTTATTTTGTTTGTTTAACTTTCGATGACCGATCGACTAAAAGAAATTTCCTGAGTGTTTGCAATTTTTGATATTGTTTGATTATAGAATCTCAATCGTGTTTTTTGTGGAATATGATTATTCAACCAAGCATATTCTTTCGTGATAGAAAAACTTGCCTTGAACAGATTTTAATTGTCTATGACATAACTTTAGGAACGTTTTTGCATGTTCGATCAACTTATTACTTCTCACGAAAGAGATTAACGTCTTATTTTGTACGACGGCTTGTAAACTCGCACGGCATTGTAATTTTAAGTTGCATAGTTTCCACAGTTGTCGTGTTTCTTGTTTGCGGTTAGACCTATTGCATTTGTCACAGTATTGTTACGTTTAGCGATTGAAGTATTTATGAAGTTCTAAAAGGTTTTTGTTGTACTATCGTGATTAAATTTGTGAACTGGCGGTAGGGTGGCGAAGTCAAGCTAAAGGACATAATGGATCCATTGTCGTCAGTTTGGCGGCGAAGCTCACCATCCATTATGAAACAAAAAGATTGTAGAATTTAGATCGGCACTCATTTTCAAATACATATCTCATGCAAGGAGTTTTGGGTATGGAGAAAGTCTATCAACATACATTAGTTATTTTATACTCCGGATATTGATGTACAAGCATTTCTGAAGTTCTTTTAACTAAATTAAGATGTTGGACCTTCAGTCCTTCTCCTTCGTGATATTCAGACGACAAACGTCATATATATAAATACTATATATATAAGTAAAGTACATTTGAATACGATTAGATAAGAAAATTTTGCAGTAATAACAATTTGGCCCATGAATTTAAGGGGTATTCCCAGGCATTTATTGGGCAATCTTTGACCACAGTAGCAGGGGGTCTATCTATATATGATAGCTGTTTAGTCTAGCTATCTATGCGCATGTTTTCAACTGTAAGATTAACTGTAAGATTAAGCTGTGAGTTTTAGATTTTGAACCATTTTGTATTACTTCAGTTTTTTCTTCTAAGTGTACAAAATTTTTAAAACGATGTTAGCATTTTCTATATCAGGAAATAGGTCGGTTACTCATTTAATTATCAGTGTTAATGTGGTCAGTACATCAAGATACATAAAAGCTATTTATGAGGCATACATTGGTTTCAATTTCAGAAACTATGTACTCATTAAGAGAAACTTGTGGTGAGATGACAGTTGAAAATAAATATAAAATATTATCTTAATCTCATATAGCTCTCTCTCATTAATTAATTCTTACAATTTTTGTGGAAGAAATGATACACTCGAATGAAAGAAAACTGGTGGTTTAGAAACAAATGGCAGTCCTATTACACTTAGATAAATATTTTAAGTTTTACATTGTGAAAAAGTGGAATGTAATGATATTCAGACTATAAGCCTACTTTACTTAAACTAGTACATGCAGTCTGTGTAAAGCTTAAGATATTTTCAACCTGTTTTTGTAAAAACAATGACACAGAACCTCTTTTACACTGAAGATTTTTCACTAGCTTTTAAAGTATGAGATGCATGTGAACTACCAGATGTTTGATGTCAATTAACTTGACCTTGCGACTAGCATCTGGTCTGAAACAAATTATTAAATCCTTCATTACACTATTTCTTTAACTAAATATGCTGTTTATCAGGCTTGCATTGACGATAATGAAGACATTGTTGAGCTACTGCTACGGTTTGGTGCCAATGTGGATGCTGTTGACAAAGAAATGTGGACTCCCCTGCATGCTGCTGCTGCCTGTGGGAACATTGATGCCGTTGAATTTCTGGTTGATCAAGGTGCAGATATTGTGGCTATTAATGCAGATGGCAACATTCCATTAGATCTGGTCGAGGAAGATGAAGACCTTAAAATCTTTTTGAAAGAAGAAATGGATGCCAAAGGTTTGTGTTGATAGTGGAAGCTAGTTTTAATTTGTCACTGGTATCTTTCAGAAGTGTTCCAAAGATTTACCAAAAGTTTTTTAAAAGTCTTTAAAATTTCTTTCTGGCGGTTTTCAAAAATTTCAAAAGATTTTGCGAAGGTTTCCTAACAATTCTGAATATCTCTTAAGATTTTCCAAAATTATTTTAAAATCATGAAAACACCTTGGAAAAGATTTCTGAATGTTTCCAGAAATCGCAAAGGTTTTCATTCCCAAAAACTTGGGATAAACGAAATTGGTTAAGCACCACTTTCTCGTGTTAGTAATGCAACAAATGAGAATTTTTCCTCTGGAATAACTTCACTCGTGTTTTTAATTTTTTCCAAATTGCTTTCATTAACAAGCGACTCTAGCAATTTTTGAAGTATGAAATGAAAACTTTAATTGTGAAATTAATCCTAAATTTTTCTCTGTCCACTACAAATAGATACAAATTCAAGAACTAGTCTAAGAGCAGCTTTGAAATCAATGAATGGTTCTTGGTCTGTAACAGCAAATCACAGCTGTAAACAAAGCTGCCTGGTTAGTCAAGTTGGTAAGGCGCCAGTCTGTCGTGCAGGAGGTCCCGGGTTCGATTCCTGGTGCCGGACCTTCACTCAGGGTCTTAAGATAAGTGAGGAGAAGGTGGTGCTGCCTTTGCTCTAACACCTGCAAACAGTTAGACCTTCACACCTTCTCGGATAAGGACGTTAAGCCATAGGTCCCGGGTGGCAGACCTCCAAGGGGACCTCGAGTCCTATTGTCTGTTCTCCCATGACTCCTTGAGTAAAAAAATGTCATTAAAAAAAAGTTTTTGCTAGCATTTGGAAGAACCAGATGTAGTGGCTCAGCTGGTGGATATTATCAACTTCTAAAGTTTTTTTTTTCTCTAAAAAGTAGTTTTCTGCATTACTAGTGAAATTTAGTTGTTCATTTTTTATTTGATTCCAAAGTGAACTTCAGTCAAAAAAAGTGCATTATAAATAACCATATTTCTAAAAAGCAGCTCTTTCAGATATAGCCTCCTTCAGATCAAAAGCTGAGTCACCACCACTGTCATCGATCAGTCCACAGCATCACAAATGAGGATTTCCATACTCAAAAAACAATTATGTAGTTTTAGTCTGTGAACTACCAGTGTCAAACAACTGGGTGTTGTGTCTGGCATCTGGCCTGAAGCCAAACCCTTGCTGTAAATGTGTGTATGCATTTCTATTATAGAGAAAAAACCCTAATTATTTTGATTCTGAACTCAAAAGGGGATTTAATTTTGTTTCTGTTATAAAATCCAAAAAAGGGGTTATAAATCTGGGCTGAGTTGTTCAAAAGACAATTAGCCCTAGTCCAGGGATTAATTATTATGACAGCCAATGGGTTTTGTTAACAGTTAGGATTATCACTAATTATCCTTTGAAAAAATCTGCCCTGGATCTTAAAATTACTGGATTTTGTGGTTTTTTGGGGGGAAATATATAATTTTATAACTAATTTGGCTTTGGTTATCATCAATGGCAAAGAAGCTAAAACACAACAACTGTTTTATCATGTCTGTTAATTTTAAGTGCTTTATAACTATTTTTAATGTTTTGATTAAAATATTTATTAACGGTAAATGATGTATAGATCTAGATTGAGTGAACAAACTGTTCTGAATTGGAATTGTTTTACCATGTTGAAAGGTTATACAGAGGAAAAGTTGGAAGAGCTGCGTCAAGCCACAGAGATGAGAATGTTGGATGATATGAAATTAAGAGTTGAAAATGATGAAGATTTAGATGAGAAAGACTATTTGGGGGCCACACCAGTGAGTATCATATCAAGTAAAAGTGAAAATAAAAACTGTTGTTGTTTGCAACTTAGGCTGCTGGCCATGGGTAGTTAAGAACTGTAAAGTTAGTATTAACGATTAACTTTATTTATACAATAAATTTAATAGTTATTCCAAGAGTGCACATGGTAAAGAGCCAAAGTGCTGCATATAGTGCTAAATTGGCTATAAATCATCTCGCATCCATTCCAGATGATAAATCACCCCATATCCAACAGACAGGGTGCATGCAATAACTGTTAAATGTAAAGTTTCTTTTGTTTTCTAAACCCATCGATACTTGAAAGTCACGGCTAAAACTTACTGAGAACCACATTTCAACTTTGCAAGTTCACTATTTAGTCAGTTTTCATAATATATATTAATTTTTATGGTCAATTCAGTGTATGAACTAATACATTGAAAATTTAATTAAAATTGATAACCCCATCATATATTTTGCCGAAATACAGTGAGTTTGATATCATTAAATTAGAAATTTGAATATATCAAATAAGTGGCATCCTCTTGCAATGTCAAAGCTGGTTAAATGAAATGCACAGAATGAGCTATATATCCTAGGCCTGGGGCAGGGAGGGGGGAGCACTGTGGAATTGAAAGGGCAGGGATATGACTGTCTCCAAAATACCCTAAAAAATACCAAAGCCTGAAAAGTTTTCCACCCTAAAAAGTACCTCCCCGTTTGAAAATCACCCTAAACTTCCCTAAGTGGTCCACGGGTTGGTGCAAAGCCCCCTTGTGTTGTGCTGAACATAATACTGAGTACTTGAATAAAGTCATGCACTTAATATGGTATTCGCAAAATGACTCGTCTTAATTTCTTATCAGTGTGCAGGTTTACCAAAACAAGGGACTGCAAGCAGTCCAATAGCTTCACCATTTTTTAACCCTGCAAAATACCAGGCTCTTGGTTAAACACAGCTTTTCTTTTAACAATCCCTAAAAATTACTGGACTGACAATTTTAACCCCTAAAAAATCAGAAGGCCATACCTACGTATACCACCCCAATATCAGGGAATATACCCCACCCTCCCCCCCAAGGATCCTAGGCCTACCCTTACTTAGAGGGGTTTTTAATCATATGTAAAATAATTTTTCACTGATCTTCTGAATGGGGCATGAATGAACAGAGTCTAAGAATTTTTTTCTTTTTTACCCTCTTCATTCTTAGGTTTTAATATAACTATCTCAAACCTTACTCAAATGTGTTAACTGCTTTTAAAAAGTAGTCATGTTGGGATTTTAAACCAGCTGAGTTTGTTTGTGTCTGTAGAAATAGTGTCTAAGAAATTTGAGCATCGAAACAGTTGGTAAGACTGAGAAAATGCATGCTATGGCTAACAATTATATTTTGAAGCCTGATCAGCAAGGGTTTTGATACTGTAAATGCTCTAATTATAAGCCCTGGTTACATATACTGTAATCTGTTGCCATGAACTGGAAGGTGGCCTTCAGCAAGTTGTTAATTACACTTGCAACTTGCACAGACAACTTGCAAATGAAAATACCAAAGTTATTTGCATTGCAAATCAGTGCACAAAGGATTACCATAAGATTCAGTATTACCATAAAAAATTAACATTTAAGGGATTTTCATACATGAACCTACTGATGTCTATTCAATCAATCAATCATGCCCATTATGTCATCTGGTATGTAGGGAAATAACAAAGGCACCCCACTTTTGTCTGTTTTGGGCCAGGTCCTAATCATGAACACTGACCCCCATTTGTGATTGAGAGTACTGATATCTTTTGCACCTTTTTTTAATAATTGCTGCCTCACTTACTTTTCTTTTGTGTTTTTAATAAAGCTGCATATTGGAGCTGCTAATGGATATGACGAAGTAGTTGAGTACCTGCTGGAGAATGGGGCAGAAATCGAGGCTGTGGATAATGATGGTTGGCAACCAATCCATGCTGCTGCATGTTGGGGACAGGTACTGCGCTTGGTATTGCAATGCATACAAACACGTTATGCAAGTAGAAGGCATCAAATGATTTACTATGTAGAAGTTTTTTCCTGTCAGTGAATCGGAACTTTTTCTGATCACTCATCTGGAGAAGTACTTTCCTTTATTCTTTACAGCACCAAGTTGCAAGCTTCTATATAAATCATTTAATGAATATAATTATATAGAATAACTTATGATTATTGGGCATATCAAGCTAGCAGATGCAAGACATGTGTCCAGCCGGAAATAGACAAGAACTTGTCCAGTGACTCGGCTCCCCATGTAAGTCTCTGTAGCTCAGTGGGTAGAGCATCAGTCCGGTAATCAGAGGTTGTGGGTTTTATTCTGATCAGTGACTCGGCTCCCCATGTCAGTCTGTAGCTCAGTGGGTAGAGCATTTGACCGGTAATCAGAGGGGTGCCGGTTTGATTCCCATCAGTGACTTGTCTCCCCATGTGAATCTTTTGAAGCTCAGTGGGTAGAGCATCTGACTGGTAGTCAGAGGGTTGCGAATTGGGTTCCCATCAGTGACTCGGCTCCCCATGTGAGTCTCTTGAAGCTCAGTGGGTAGAGCATCTGACCAGTAATCAAAGGTTGCGGGTTCGATTCCGATCAGTGACTCGGCTCCCCACGTGAGTCTCTGAAGCTCAGTGGATAGAGCATCTGACTGGTAGTCAGAGGGTTGCGAATTTGATTCTTGTCAGTGACTCTGCTCCCCATGTGAGTTTCTGTAGCTCAGTGGGTAGAGCATCTGATTAGTAGTCAGAAGGTTGCGGTTTTGTTTTCCACCAATGGCTCAGAATTTTTTCTGGTCGCTCAACTTGAGATTGCGCTTTCCTTTATTCTTTACAAGTAGATAGCAGTAGCTATAAACATTCCAATCTTTCATTGTAATTGGTATCTTAAACTTGCTTCAGTCTAAAAATACTTGGAAAGAAGTGTTGCACAGAGCTCTCAAGTTTGTGGTTATAGAAAGAATGATAATTTGCTGAGCACCCCAAAAGACATGAGCTTTATCTAGAGGGGCCCAGGGGCTTGCCCCCCCGGAAAATGTTTTAACTTTTCACTTCTCAAATTGCTGGAAAGGTGTTAATTTATAAAGCAAGACACAAAACAGTAGAGTTATAAATACGTTGTAGAAGAGTGCTATTACGCGAGAAATACTCCTGTGAGCGCGAGAGTGTTAGAGTTTACTGCCCATCACTCATTGTATGAGGCTCGAGAGTTCTTGTTGTAGTTCAATATATATATTGCTTGTCACTTGCATAATTTAGTAACTCAAGACAGTATGAATTAAAATCCTAGTTGTTGATTAATGCTGAATGTTGTACTTGCTAGGTACTTTAGCATGTACTATAATAAAGTTATACATAATTTTTTTCATTAGTAGGCAATTTTAGCAGAAAGGACTTGTCTTTATGTATTTTGTGCTAATTTTATGGCTCCAGGTTTGTAAGGGGTTAAGTAAAGGAAAATTCACAAATGAGTTTGGACTTATAAAGGCAGTTTCTTTGTAATAGATTACTGTAGATTTGAAACTACATTGGACCCATGCAGGCTCCTGACCCATGTTATGATATCGAAACTGATAAAGTCAGACAATTACCAGATCATAAATACAATAAGGGGGGAGAAAGCATAATTATGTCTCTTAAAGAAATATTTATTTGTGAAGTAATCCTGAGCTACTCTAAATTGAAGACTTTTAACTATAGGAAAGGATTATCGAACTGTTAGTGATACATGGTGCAGACCTTGAGATTCGCACACCAGAAGGAGAGACTCCATACGGTAGGTGGTCCTTCATTTCATTTATAATGTTGTTTGTGTAGTCTGCTCATGGAGCAGTTCGTTTTACAAGTTTAAAGCTTGGTTCACACTAGCGACAGAAGCGGATACGGAAGGAACGGAGCGTTCCTTTTTCTTCCGTCATTTCTTCTGCTTCCGTTTTGCTTCGGTTGTCTAGTTTGTAGTGTGAACCAGTAATGACGGAAGCACAAGCAGCAACGGAAGGATGATCCAATGAAAATGCTCTTTTCCAGTCCCTCGGCAAAAATTCCTGCAAACATGGCGGCAGCGGAGTTGTTGGTTGAAGCTGTTAGAAAATACCCCGTATAGGATTCTCTATTCATCGTATGCCGCAAGAAATAACAAACACGTTTTTTAAGGCCATTTCATGTTGTTCCGGGCAAATAATCAACTGTTTGCAAATATCTGAAAATAAGAACAACTTAAGAACAATTTGAGATCGAAATTGTTAAAAAAGTTTAAGAACAGCCTATCGGCAGCTGAAAGTTACTGGTTCTTAAAAAGAAAGCATGTACGTCTTCATCGACGATTCCCTTAGCTTGCCAAATTGAGAAACCTAGTTGATATACTAAGTTGCCTAAACCTCCCAAAAATACAAGTTTTGTTAAACTATTTACTCTAACTTTGAAACTCTAGGTTATTGTACTCGGGTTTTTACGGTGTACATAACTTTCTTCCACTCCTGAAAAACTAGATCTGTGCGAGGATTCAGAAGTTCGTGCTTACATAAAGGAGCTGAAGAAGCAAGTGAAGACGAACAAATTGATGCTGAAGGAATCGCGCAAGAAAAGGCGAAACTCAAGAACGTAAGTTAAAGGATGGACGCTTATGAAGCTAGCATCCATACGAAGACGGCAACATCGGCACAAATTACAATTATACACTTCTTGCTTGCCCTTTTTGGTCACGTATGGTTTGTTTGCCTTCTCTAATTTCCAAATTACGTTTGTGAACAGTAAAAGATCATATTTTTCGAAAAGATAAATGAAGAATGAGATAATTTTTTGGTTGTTTTGAAGTCGTAAAACCTTCAAAACTGGGTTTCACGTTGTATTTTCCATGATGATAGCGTGCAGGTGACCAGCACGGTGCATTCCAACGTGCAGCTATTGTATTCACTATATTATTGATTTCACAAGCTTTTAAAGGCGGAGACATCAAAAAAAAAAAAACTCACCAGTTCGCTGTAAACGCTAGTAAAGTACAACTTGGAGTCCTTTCAAACCATGCGACGTCATAAATCGCCGTCGTATGTTTTGAATTTTATTGGCATTGAATGCATTGTTTTGAACGTTATTTGGGGTACTTAAAATAGTCGGGTGAGCAGTTTTTTCCATTTACAGTCATATAAAAGTGTTGGAAAGACCCTTAGGGTAATATAGAAATAACAGGATTTTAGGTTTAGGCCGGCGAACGGCAAATTTCGCCGGGCCTACAAGCAATTTTCTACCTCAGTTCGCCGGGTAAACTGAGGTCTCTTTTCGCAATTGAATCATTTTACAAAAATGACAGTTTAGAAATTGATATTTTGAATGAGATGAATAATCCATATGTTCATCTAAAATTTCCTGAAATAGATTCCATGATGTTAAAAAACCTTACCATGCCGTCACAAGGGTATGCATTATGAAAACACAGATAGGTTTTACCACTAGTTAAAAAGGTCCTTTCAATAATCTAACAAGTTTCATTTATAGTTAAATACCGATGACAAAGTGGCTTCAGTTGCATTTTGATATTCATTTTCTCCTTAGATTAGAGACTAGGTGAAAAATTAATTTTTGCCTACGAATCCTTTTTTTTTGTAGATTATCTGTCAAGAGAACAAGTCTGAAGGAGAAGATCACAATTTCTCAAAACGAGGCTAAAGCAGAAGCAATCCTAAGACAGCATCCTCAGCTAGCATTTTTAGTCCCGGTAGGTCATCAAGCAGACTTACTTCTCACATTTCTAAGGAAGATTACAAAAATAATTTTGTTTTAGCCATAAAATGATCCCTTGTTGCTTTAACTGCAGTGTTTCTTGATATAAAACACAGTCTATTCTGTATACATTTCTATATCTTTTTGTCATCCACAAATTATATAAGGAGACCTCGTACATCGATTGCCATCAATAATATTAGTAATAGTCAAGTTTTTCTCATAAAGTTTAGATGTCTTTTGAACAGTGGTATGTGTGTAAACACAACAAATAGATTCGAGTGAGGACTTAATTACATTGTAACGGGGTATAATCCAAGTTTCGCTGATCAACAGCATCAACAAAGAACCCCATGAACCCACACAAAGGAGGACTGGGTCGTGACGTCATTCCCGACCTAAAAATTGAGCAAATGAGATCTTTCTAAACACAAAGGTACAAAAGAACTGAGAGCTGTATGGATGGGAATGTATTTCTGAATCAAAAACCACTGATTCATTCGTGTCCATCTTGCTGTGTATTGATATATATATGTCCGGGAATGACGTCATAACCCAGTCCCCTTAAAACGCGGTCGTGAACTAACAAAACTTGAACTTAAGACGTGTATAAAAAATCGAGAATAAGAACGATTTCGAAAATTCTTTTCTTAAACGTCCTTGGTTTCCAAACACTTTTAGTAGTAACAAAAATAATTGTTACTGTTATTGGCACTTTAAGTTTTCTTGTATCTAATGTTACGATCATGAACGGATGCACGTGTCTTAACTCTATCATAAAGGTATGAGTCCAACAGCTTGAATCTGCAGAAACTAGGGGCGTTAATTGCTACAGAATACGCATTGGTTAGTAAACAAACATATCCCTTGTATATTGTAGATAGGTTATCTTCACTTCATTGAAAGTGCAGAGTACGGGATTTTTTTGTACTAAATTTTTGCTAAGTTCCGAACGAGCGAGGAACGAGTGCAAGCTTTATGCAATGAAATTCTTGAGTTACATATTGTATGATAGAGGAGTGTTTCAGACGTTGTTATTAACGAGTCAACTGATTGGTGGTTGTAGACAAAGGTTTCTTTGTTTCACATCTTGAAGGTGTTTCGATTTGAAAAGATTTGTTTTTGTCAGCTGAAATCCGCCTATAATCTCTCTTTAGATCAATTTGTGGCTAGATTGGTACATTTGGTCACAGAATATAGGAAGTTGGCTAGGCATTATAACATTATAACATATGTTGTTTTGCTGTTGCGTTGGTTTGAATGTTTGTTTGACTTAATTTGGTATTTCTTGCTAGAATTCAAGTAAGATCACAAACGGTGACGCAACCAAAGCCATAGCGGGCACCAATGCCCAATCCAGAAAGGACGACAAACCACCACAAAGAGGAAGCTCTTCATCGGACAAAAGTGAAAGTGACCAGGAGAAAAAGACGGTTCATCGCCCCAATTCGAATGATACCAGTACTAAACGTGTTTCTCTCGACAAGGAAGACAAATATTCTACGAATCACGACAAGGGAAGTATTTCGAAAGAATCATTTTGCAATCGCAAACAGGGTAAAAATATCCCAACCGATGTTGCGGTAAAGCATCAGGAGAGGAGCTCTGTTTCTGATAAAGACTGGAGTTCTTTTGATGGGGACAGACCCAAGGCCGGTGCAGTTGGTCCGCTGCCTGATCAGCCACCACCTCGACGCCCCGTGCTGGCGAGCAGTGACATAAAGCAAACAACTAATGACGTCAGAAATGACGCCAGAAACGACTTCAGATTTTCTAGGGAGGGTGAAAAAGTTCCACGTGATAAACCGAGTCGAACATCTGGAGACTTTTCGAACCAATCGACAACGTTAAGCATATCTAGTTCTTCGGACACAACTTCAACAACTACAATCGAGTCATTAAAAACACATCAAATGTCAAAATCAGGAGATAATGCTTTAAGAACTCATGGGAGAGAAATACCAACTCAAAGTTCGAAGGGTACGACTCACAAGACAGGGGAAAGGCAGTCAATTTCTTCGACCAATCCTGGTGCTCAAGAGAAACGGCTGCCGCCGTCAAGGTCAGGAAGTGCTAGTCAAGGTGTGTTTGCGTCGCTAGACACGTCTACATCGGGCTATCCCGAGTCTTTTCACAGCAGGAGGGGGACTGGCGACAGATCTAGGGCAGAAGATGCAGCAGTGAAGGTCGAAAACAACAAGGGCCTCCCTACGATAGATACCAGGGGTACAGAAGCCGGAGATATAATCCGCCCCAAGCAACCTACACCCAACACTCAGAAGAAGCGCAAAGGTAAGAGACAGTGTATATAGACTGAACATTGTGAGACCTCCAAAGCTTTGTCAGTGACTAGTTGACTTACAGTAAAGGCCCATCTACCAACGGGTAAAAGTAAGAGTGATTGAATTAAAGTATTAACGAAGGACTGTAATAATGATAGTAATAAAGATGATGGTGGTGGTGATACAACTACCACCCTACTAGTACCACCACCACCACTGTCACTACCACCACCACTATTACCACTGCTGCTGCTGCTGCTGCTTCTACTACTACTACTACTACTACTACCACTACTACTACTACTACTACTACTACTACTACTACTACTACTACTACCACTACCACTACCACTACCACTACCACTACCACTAC
>JAOBAT010085407.1:0-18591 GCA_026413305.1 Hydrozoanthus tunicans
AAAGTGGGGAAGGGTGGGGTAGGGGGTATGTGCCGCCACCCACCACCTCCCCCGACAAAATTGGGTTCCTTAAAAACGCCATTGTTTTGACTTCTTCCCTAAATTGTCGGCGGCGCAGTGGCCGAGCGGATTAGCATAATCCTAGGTTCGCGAGTGCGAGCTCCAGTAAGACCACTGTGTTGTGTCTTTGAGCGAGACACTTCATCCGACTTGATCCAATCAATCAGCTGTGTAAATGAGTACAAGCTTCTGTTGGGGGCGATGGATGAGATTCCGCTTAACTAACTGGCCAGTAGACTCGCAAGCTAGCACAACAGCTTAAGGAGACGCAATCTCATTATTAAGTTTGATATATTTCCAATATCACAAAACTTCAAAGGGAATGATAATGTTGTTAACTCGCCCTAACTCGTACATCCGCTATTTTTATTCTTTTTTTGGCATTTCCTTCCCTTGGAACTGGAACATTCGTGAGTTAACAGTAAAAGGTTTTAATAAACTCCATTTAAAAAAAGACACAAAGAGAAGTGTAACTTGCTTGAGTAAGAGAGAAGTTCTAAGTACCGCAGGTTTCAGTCTGTCATGCAGGAGGCCTGCATGGGTTTGATTTACGGCTTGACCTTTACTCAGGGTCTTACAATAACTGAGGAGAAGGTGCTGCCTTTGTTCTAACATCTGCAGTCGGTTAGACCTTCGCATCCTCTCGGATGAGGATGTTAAAACGTAGGTCCTCGGGTGGTATAACTGGGTTGTAAAACCTGTTAGATTTTCTGAGTACCCAAGAGAAGTGAGTACTCTAACAAAAAAATTATGAAAAAAATGTTAAGGAGAGCGTGGTGTGTGAGTGAGTGTGCGAGTGTTGGTACGCTTCATTTCTTGTGGGGCAAGGCTTGGTTACCTTAGCAGCTGGTCCTTCTTTAACAACTTGTTTGATGTAGATTCCAAGCTGATTTTGATCGACTCCCTAAAGTTAATATCAAAGCAAGTTGATCAGAGCTGTAGTCTAGGCCGGTAAAATACCTCAACGGGTTTGTACAAATCCACATTAGCAACAACACGTGACCAGGTTACGTCACAACGCTTACCTTAGCGGCAACAATACTAATTCCCATTCCTCCTCGACCTTTGTTGAACGAAACATCGATGACTTCCGGCGTCTTAGGAAAAAGAAAACAAATTTTGAAAGTAAGATGCAGTTGCCAACCAGTTGCTACCCTTACGTACAAGAAAAAAAAGAATGGCGGTTGTTTTAATTAGCGGACGGGTTGGCGTAGTGGTAAGATCTCTGCCTCCCAATCGTGAGGTCCCTGGTTCGATCCCCGGCCTGGTCGAGGTTTGAATATTTGGGCGACCTTCTTTCCCGCTAAAGGCCACTCAGCTTTCCATCCTTCCGGGGTCGGTAAATGAGTACCAGCATACATGGACCGCTTTGAAGCGGATGCCTGAGGCGCCTATATATGCTTCCGGTCCGCTGGGGGTAAACTTATCATTGTAAAGCGCCTTTGAGCATTCATTTGGAAAAGGCGCTATATAAATGCACCACTTTAATGTATATACGTTAGGATTTTTCAAGTTTGTGTCTGTTGCTACTGAGCGTCATTATATCAAATCTCATCCCCCTATCCTACTGGCATGAATACCTCGATCTCCTATTCTTCTTCAAATCTATAAACAGGTATGAAATAATTTCTGAAGACACAATTCCTACCCGTTTAGAACCTTCCAGGCAAACAAGATCAGCCCAAGGACCAAACATTGCAAATTTTAAACCTTCCAAATGCCGCACAATTAATTTTCAGCGCTCTTTCTTTAGCAGGACAGTCCGAATTTGGAACTCATTTCCCTCGTAACAGTAAATTGCTTTCTAACAATTTTAAGAAGCTCTTGTTAAAATACTATAACTCTGCTACCAGCATAACATAAGATGAGGACAATCCACGATCATGGAAATCTACCTGCCCCAAGTGCAATGTAACTCGATGTCTTAATGAACCAATCAGTAGTTGTTATTGATTTTCTTTTAATCACTCTTTTAGCTGTTCTAACTACCGGTGCCACAGTAATTGGCGAAAGCCGTTGTGGTGTCCCTGCCAAGTAGAAGCCTTTTTTTTCTTTTTCTTTTTTTATGAACAACGACGAAGCTTAATAAATAAATAAATAAATAACAGACACAACCTACAATGGCTATTCGGGTAAAATATTTACGAAGAATAGATTATTCTACGGTCCCTGAAAGTTAACCAAACTTCTAAATGAAACCGAGGCGAAAGTTGTCCTGGTACAGTTAGAGAAGTGGAAATGATTATCTTAAGAAAGAAACTTGTTAGCATGTCTATTGTTTTCAATCCTGCTAATAATGATTAGTTTGGTATTTTCAATTTCGGAAGAAGAATTGCATGACTCACCTGGGACAAAGGACTTGCATGGTTCCCTAAAAGACAAAGTATAGAAAAAAATCCAGTTAATCGGCAAAATAAACCCTAAATACTATTGGTAATGAGAAAACGGAAAATGATCAACCAAAGAAAGCCATTGTAGATGAAAAACAAAATTCTTCTAATACAGTTTTGTGAAAAATCTGAGTCTACGTTGGGAGAATTTAGCAACACGTTTTTAAACGTATTAAGGGCTGAAAAAGTTCAAGTGCCCATAACCTTTCTTTTTAGTTTTCTTTTCTAAAAGCACGTATCTTCAAATGAAGGTGTCCGAAAAGATTTTTTGATTTGAACAAAACGCGACCATTTTACCTATCTTTAAAAACAATAAATTTGCCGCCTTTTTGGTAGACCAAATGCCGAGTCAAGATGACGTAGATTAAGGACATGACGTCAATATGACGTAGATTAAGGAACACTGCTTCTTGTACAGCCATAACAATGGAACATAAAAATGCCGGAAAGATGTATTACAGCTTGACTTCTCCTCCGACAAAATTATTTTTATTTGGATGTGACACGCAAATTCCTTAATCTTAAGTAATAGTGAGCCTGTCGTTCTTGTGACCAGCGACAATGGCTGACCAGATACATGTAGAACTAAAAGCTTCGTAAAAAAATTAAGATTCGTTCAAAAAAGTTTTTTGTTGATGTTTTTATGAAATATGTACTTTGAGATAAGCCATGAAAAAATAAATGACTATGGTTGCAACTTTAAATTCCACTAACCGAGTTCCTTAAAGTTTTCTTGGTAGACCGTCCACATTCCACAAGAGTTCGGCTGCACGGTCAACCTACAGAGCCCGGTTGAACGCAAGGGGTCCAAAAACTCCTTCAATCCTGGAGGTACACCCCTAATCACCTCGTCGGAGTACCCATCTTCTGGTAGTAAGAAGGGTAACTGTAGCTCTGGGTCTTCTTCAAGTTGAATTTCCTGGCCGCTACTGCGCATCAACTCGTCAGCGGTATTCTCTGCCACAGCTGCAACGTTGTTTATCAACACAGGTTGGATAACGCGCTCATCGGGAGCTGGGCGATAGTTTTGCAACAGAGTACGTAACTGAATTGAGTTGAGTTTGAAACAAGTCGAGGAAATGTCTGTAATGTCCTTTTCGGTGCTTTTTGGGGCTTGCAATAAGTGAGCAGCCTACAAAAAGCAAAATTATTTAAGTTTTTAAAGTATCTCCATAGTCGAGTGAAAACTAAGACAAAGTTTTTGATTTCTTTTTATTTCATTTCTCTTTTTGTAAAAGGCTTTTCCAATTAGCTTAGTCGGCAGTCGTGCGATCTCATTCGAAACTCACTTCTGACACCATGTTCGTATAACAACAGTAAAACGAAATATGGAAAACACTTGACGTCATCTTATCTCCCACTTCACGTCATGTACGTGAGTATGATATTAAAACAAAAACCCTCATATGCTGGAATAAGAGTCGCTTGTGGAAAGAACTGAAAAAAAAAAGCTTGTTACCTGGATGACGCGGCAAAGATGACAGTCAGAGGCTAGGTCCAAGCCCTGTTTCTCGGCCCAAGCATCTACTCGCCCAAGTCTCTTTATCAACTTTCGTCCCCATTCTCTCGTGCAGAGACCAAGCTGCGGTTCTAGCACAAGCTTGTTGAAAAGCCACATGTTGATATAGTGGAACAACTGTGAGAAAACCTGAATGGTAAGAGCCGCATTCACCCTGCATCTGCGCAGTAAGGACATAGCCGAAGACAGGGTGTAGAGAACATCAGAAATACTCGGCCGGCTGCCACTGCGTCGTCTGGAGCCTAAACAACAAGGAAAAATTCAAAGTTCAATAAAAAAAACTTTATCCTTGCAATGTTTACACTGAATATACTGATAAAACAGTTTGTGTTAAAGCAAAGTCTTTCTGTAACCATTAAAAAGAAACTTGAATGTGTCTCTGATGATAAACTCGTTTTATTAATTAAGCATGTAAAATTTTGTAGAAACCCCTTTCTTTACGATTGTAGTCTTTTCCAGTTATTTATTTAAGGTTATTGTTATACTGGGCTGAATAGTTCAAAAGCTGGGGCTAGTTGTACGAAAGCCGATTAACTTTAAACCAGGGTTAACTCTTAACAAAACCTATTGGTTGTCATGGTAATTAACCCAGGATTAGGCTAATCGTCTTTTGAGCAACTGGGCCCTGAATAGCCTTATCCAGGATTAGTTACCATGACAACCAATACATTTTGGAGTGAGGTGAGCCAGTATTAGCACCAACAATCAAGCTTGTTGACAAGGCGAAAGAATCAACCTAAAAAAACTCGCGAGACAAAAGATTTACACTTAGAGTCCCTATAAAGCTTATTTTTTTACTTTTTAGATTAAGATGTTTGACGTCTATGAAATCAGAATGTTTCCGCGTCTAAGTATGCTTTTTAATCAAAAAAAGATTCAAATGTAAATTTTGACCGAGTGGGCCAGGGACTGGTAGCCTGTGACGCAGCAACAGCGAGTTGACTGTTGTAGACACAATCCATATTGTTTTGTTTTGTGTGGATTTTGTGCGGGTTTTGTTTCAAAATTTTCATTTCTATTGAAAAAGATGAGAAAATTTCATATCAAACAATTTCAAGGATATAGTTCATTGATTTCAGTTATGACAATATGACTGTTGTAGGCAGAATAGGAACAGCGAGAAACAGTTTTAGTTTGGAAAATTATTATTACTAAAAGGTTCTACATTTCATCTGAAAATTAAAAAATAAGCTTGGTAGGGACTTTAAATTACAACTACTTTGAAACTACTCTTACTAGTACAACTAGGACTACTGTTATTTGATATAATAAGACAAGACAATTATCAAATGGCAGTCTGAATCTTGGATATATAGTTGAAGGAGAAATTATTGATTCACAAGTTGAAAGCTCAGAAAAAAAATCTGATGCATTTGATAATAGAAGCGCAAGTATCAACGTACTATTGGACATGTCGAGCGAGCAGTTAGCGAGACGTATGTCAAGCGGGAATAGACATGAACTTAACCATTGACTCGGCTCCCCATGAAAGTCTCTGTAGCTCAGCGGGTAGAGCGTCTGACCAGTAATCAGAGGGTTGCAGGTTCGATTCCCGTCAGTGACACAGAACTTTTTCTGAGCTCTCAACTTGTGAATCAATGATTTCTTCTTCAAGACAAGGCAATGTTCGGTGTAAAACTTTAAATCAATCTCGTGTCAGTTGGGATGCTTTGTTACCTAGCAGGTTATCAGTACTCAACGGGCGACCAAATCGGTTATGCTGAATGGAAAAGCTGCGCTCACTTCCCATCACGGCTTCACCGCCTGCGCTATCCAGCATGGACTCCACATCACTGTCTTCTTGATCTGCCTCGTTTGTTTCGTCAAGGAATGCCGGCATCGATAGACGCAGTTCATACTAGTTATAGCAAAGGCAGTTTTAAATAGGTTAGAACATAAACCAATACGCCAGCTTTTTTTTTTCTATTAGCTTCGCCATAAGGTTAGAAAGTCTACACAGAGCATTGCTCCAATTACGAGGCCTCCTTATCAATAAACCTTTTGGTAAATTGTCTCTTAACTGCCCATTGAACTATCTAATATGGATTCCACATCACTGTTTTCTTGGCCTGCCTCGTTTGTTTCGTCAAGGAACGCCGGCATCGATAGACGCAGTTCGCACTAGTTATAACAAAGGCAGTTTTTGTATAGGTCAGAACATAGACCATTATGCCAACTTTTTTTCTATTAGCTTCGCCATAAGGTTAGAAAGTCTAGACATAGCGTTATTTCAATTACGAGACCTCCTTATGAACACTAAATGGTCTCTCAACAACCCATTCAATCATCTAAAATACGGATTCCACATCGCTGGCTTCTTGATCTTCCTCGCTTGTTTCGTCAAGGAATGCCGGCATTGGTTCACGCAGTTGATACTAAATACTTGTATAGATAAGTTAGTAAATTAACATAACATATATTACCATTAGTATTGCCTGGTTTGTCCAGTTGGTAAGGCACCATTCTGGAGTCGGAGGCCAGGGTTTGATTCCCTGTGCCGGACCTTCACTGAAGGTTTTAAAATAACTTAGGAGAAGGTGCTGCCTTTGTATTAACATCTGCAAACGGTTAGACCTTATCATCTTTTTGGATAAGGACTTAAAACCGTGGGCCATCAGAGTCAAATAATTGGGTTGTAAAAACTATTAGGATTTTCGACTACCAAAGAGTAGCGAAGCTAAACAAATAAATATAAATACAAACTTTTTTCAAATACGGCAGTCAAATTTATTTGATTAGTACTACAGCAATCTCCTTGATCTTTCATGTTCATCAGTCACCGCACTTACAAATGCTTGATAAGGAACTCAGGTTGGTTTGGCGAACAACTTTGACACAAAAGATTGTGCCGAGTACACTTTCTTTACTAATGGGCCCTTGATAGCCTCACTCCAATGCACTTGTTTCCAGTTCTAACCAGCAGCCATTTTCCAAAGTGGCCTATACCAATCGTTTTTGCTAAATGACCTCTGAAGCGCCCATTCTAACAAACTATCAGAACATGATACAAAACACCTCATTTCTTTACCAAAACAAATGATTTACCTGTATAAATTGCACAAGGTTACGGAAGGCAAGCTGCACAGACTGCGCGATGGTTTGTTGCCCGTCTTTACAATAAGCTGCCATGTCACGATCGGCTTTAAGGAAATGTAGTAGCTCTGACGCGTTAGCCATCCAGAAGGCCAGGCTACTCGGCATTTGATTGTTTTCCTGTGCACGAGAGAAAAGGATATGTGTGGTTAAGTCTTTAAAAATGAACACACTGAGTGAGTCTACACTGGTGAAAAAGCTTTAGCATGTAACTACCAGTGCATATTAAAGGAGTTTCTTGTGGCTTTAGACGTGCGATGAATGTTACGAGTGGTGAGGCTTTATGTAGAGAAGAGTCATTCTCCAGTACAGAATGGACAGACGGATAATTGCTACAAGATCCATGTAAATAAGCTGCTGAGAAATATCGCGAAAACAACGACTTCGACTGTTATTGAAAACTTTATAAAGAAAGATGCTATATACAAGTTTCTTGACCTGAGCTCGAAAAAAGGAGTTAAAGGACTGATGCAAAGAAACTCTTTTTAGATCCCTAAAGCAATAAAAGAAAACATAACTGAAATGCCAGTAAAGTACACGCGCAAGTTTGAAGGTTCTAGTCTCAGTACCAGGTGAAATAATTTCGAGAAGATGCTGCCTTTGCTCAAACCGTAGAAAGCGACAATTCATTTCCGTCTTCTAAAAGGAAGAAATGATTGTTATTATCCATTTTAACTTTTGAACCAGTCGTTGAAACCCTTTAGAATGACCATTCATTTTACTTGTCTTGAAAAGAAGAAATGATTGGTGTTATTCATTTTACTTTTGAACCAGTTGATGAAACCCTATAAAGTGACCATTCATTTTGCTTGTCTTGAAGAGTAGAAATGATTGGTGTTGTTCATTCTAACTTTTGAACCAGTCGTTGGAACCCTTTAGAGTGACCATCTTTTTTGCTTACAGAAACGACTGGTGTTACCCATTCAAACTTTTGAATCAGTAGGTCAAACCAAAGAAAAGGACCGTTTCTGGGTTATCTTGAAGAGTAGAAATGATTGGTGTTTTTCGTTCTAAATTTCGAACCAGTTGATGAAACTCCAAAATGATCATTCATTTTGCTTGTCTTGAAGAGCAGAAATGATTGGTGCTGTTCATTCTAACCTTTGAACCAGTTAATGAAAGCCTACAAAGTGACCATTAATTTTGCTTGTCTTGAAGAGTAGAAATGATTGGTGTTATTCATTCTAACTTTTGAATTAGTTAAATAAAACACTATAAAGTGATCTTTTATTTTCCTTGTCTTGCAAGGTAGATATGTCTCAACAACCTGACATTGGTCATGAAGTTTAGTGACTTACTTTTTGAAGTATTCAGTAGGAGTTCGGTGAAGATTCTATAAAACTATTGTGGTGAGCAAACGTAAGTTCTAACTGTAGTTAGAGGGTATGTTGAACCCACACACGGTTATATGAGGCTAATGGTTAATGGTGCAAGTCGTGGCAGACTAATGCGGTTTATCTGTGTAGTTAATGTGATTGTTTTGATGATGAAAACACGCTGACAGCTGCAGATTTACCAATTCAGTTTCGAAAATGAGAGGAAACTTTTATAAAAATCTCTCCGGCGCCCTTTATTCTAGCAAAATATCATTTAAAAGTTACTCCTTACTTATAAAATTTGTTGGAACTAATGACATGTCTCGATCAATGTTATCATCTTCAGAGAGATCAAACTCTTACTTGTTCTATAATACCAGGGGCGGATACAGTATTTCAAAAAGGGGTGGAGGGTGGATTTTCTTGTTGATTTCAGCGCGAATGCCATTGTAAAAGGTGGTAACACATGTCTTTTTGAAGTCAAAATGCACGACCTTGAAGAGAAGAGACAATTGGGTGTTTGAGGACTCTAACATCATCTTCGCAAAGTTCAAGATGTGTCCAAAGTTCTTCATAGAATGTCATAGTCCATTTGCCAGAGTTATAGCATCTAAGCTCAATTCCTTGTGCATCATTCGGATAGAAACCACCGTCATTCGACGGCTCGCAAATTTCACTGAGTGTGATCACAATAAACTCGCACAATTCGAATATGGTTTCGAGCATTGAATGCCTCTCAACCCAGCGCGTCTGGCACAAATTCTTTGCGCATCAATAACATAATTCAACAGGATCTAAAATTGTTCATTATCTGTAAATTTAGCAAATATTTTCCCTATTTTGTGGACGCTCAGTGACAAACTTTTGATGAACCGTACCTTTTGTTTTATTTCGTTTTCAGTTGCGTAAAAGAGGGGGATAAAAAAACTAAACTAACTTTATTTATCGTCGTTACGTTGGGAGTGGTTGCCCATTCTCCCAAGCCAGTGGCTTTTGTTTAATCGCTCGACGGCACAGATGTAGGCGTGAAAGTCGATTTTGTGGAAGGAGGAAAACCGGAGAACCCGGAGAAAAACACACGGAAGATCGACATATCTTAGCCCACATGCAAACCCAGGATTCGATCCCTGGTCCACAGAGGTGGGAGGCACGAGCGCTAACCACTCGGCCATCCTGACTACTGGGTGGAAATCCATCAAATCACCCCCCCCCCCTCCGCCCCTGTATACCAAAGGCAAGTACAGGGAAGACGAGAAGCGACGTTTCTCTTACACTTGCCATTAGAATACCAGAGTTTGACCTCTCTAAGGATGATCAAGATTGAGGCTTATTCAGCGTTTTTTAGAGTTTCTTCTTTCGAATTTACAAAGTTGGCTTTTAAATTAGGTTTTAAAAAGAACAAGCATTCAAAAAAGCTTGGTTGTTATAGAAATAAATTTTCGGCAGGGAAAACTTGTAAGGGAAAAATATGTAAATGACTCAAGATAATAAAAACGTGGGAATCAGCACGAGTCTTAAAATGGAGTTTTGAGTTTGCTGAAGAAATTAAAAGTGTCGAGTTGATCATACTTTCTTTTGACAGTTTTCTAGAGTAAATTAAGATTAGCACGTGTCTTTCAAATGTCAAGATCACGCTATTCAAAATTAGCATAAAAAATGTTTGTTTTTGCAAAAAAATCACTCTTGTTGTCACAAGCTTCTCTTTCTAAGAAAAAACTTCTGAGTCTCTAGCGGCAACCTACGACCTTCTGATTACGCTTTACCCACTGAGCTTCAGAAAATCACATAGGGAACAGGTCACTTAGCTTGGTTCTGTAGATGGAAAACCGGGAATATTCCTTGCTAACTGCTAAGCTCAACTATCCATATGGTGAACTAGTAAATTAAATAGTCAGGGGTCTGGGGTTTGATTCCCGTTAGGGGCTCACAATCTTTGTGCTCAGAGAAAAGGAAGCTTGCAAGAACAATTCTTTCACATTGTTTATCTAGGCTGAAAACTTTCGCATCAAAATTTGTTAAGTTTCTGTGACGACTTTTTTTCAAAGTTTGCAGTGTTAACCACAATGACGTCAGATCTTAACAGTGATTAACTTAACAACAGGAAACTAGTTCTTGCAATAGTCTCCAATATATCGAATCCTAACTTCTATGAAAATGACTGTTAGTCCGTGCATTGCTACTCTAGATGGGGCCTGGGGCGACCCACCCGAGATCGAGGCTGAACGCTGAATTGTCACCTGCAGCTGTGCAATAAACTGGTGCAGTGTGCGTGTTTTAATATCTTAATAGCATTAGTACCTTCTGTTTCTCGAGATTTTGAGGAGACAATATTCCGCCATAAAGCTCTTCTTTCTGTTTTAGGGATAATTTAAAGTTCAAATTTAGCAGAAATGCCGGCATCACTCGTTTAATGCGCATATACTGTTTAGTTGAGTTTTTTTTACATTTGTAGCGCCATTAGCAGATCAAATTCAGTCTCTAGAGCCAGAGACACTGAACTCAGAGCTAGGCCGTAACAATACTCGTAACTTACCTCACTCGTACGGATTTTCTGGTGACTTAAAAAAAAAGTTCCAGAGCAAAAACAGCGAAAACAGAGGTAAAGGAGAAAACATCGTGGATATCTATCTTCCGCTATTTCTGACATTAAACGAACTTCTTCTGAGTCCATTACAAAAAGTAGCAAACATCCTAATTAGGTGATGTTATGGTTTTGTTAAATACTTACAATAAATGGGGTCTCGATAATCGAATCAGAGCTTTTCTGCCAGTTCTGGGACTATTCGAGTAACCATGTTATCGACATTTGAAAATTGCGAAACATAATTATTTTTCTTTGGTTTTCCGCTCAATCGTGAAACCAGTCACTTGAAACATACCTCTTACTTTTCGCGTGATTAAATGACCACAAAAGTTTGTACGAGTAAGGTAAATCTCTCAACACTTATTTTACAAAATTACAGCTCTTGCATGGTATAGCAAACAACGGCGCTTTAAACGGTGCATTTCTCAGTATTTTTAACAAGCAATGCGTACTTGTTCAAAATTATCAGTAAGATTTTTGGAGATTTTTTGTTCCGTCACGGAAAGCCTTTACATCGCTTTAATAACCATCTTCAAAGCTTAACCCTTTCAGTCCCAGTCAGTTATCAACATCTTATTTCTCCTTACATAACACATAAAAATTAAGACACTTGGTAATGAGAAAACGAGTATTGATCAAATAAATCAAACTTGAAGATGAAAAGTAAAATTCTCCCAAACTTGTTTGATGAAAAGTATGGGCTCTAGTTGACAGAACTTACCAATACAACTGGGACTGAAAGGTTCAAACTAAAGAGATTTATACGGCATTACTACCAGAAAACAAATGCTTAATATTATTTCTAAATAAATTTTATTCGCTGTCAGTTGTATTAAAGAGAAAATTTTACTTTTAAGCTTTTATTTGCTTTCATTGTAGTTTTTTTCAATCGTTATGAAGAATAGTCAGATAATATAATTGGCGATTTCAACTAAACTTTGTCGCTTACGTTTAACAGCCACGGACACTGAGTAGGATTTAAATGTTTTAAAGACAAATAAATTTAAGGAAGCTATTATATTTTCTTGCATAATTAACAAAAACGGAGTTGATGGGATATCATTAACTCCGCTTTTGACAATTTCACGATTAAAAGGGAAAATGCGTTTAATGGAAGGTACTTTCAATTAACGGAAATTAGAACGTTACAAATCCTTGATTAGTTAATTAGAACTAAACGGTTTAAACCTGATTCTATCTAGAACATAGGAACACAATAAAATCCCTGAAAGTTAAAAACTTTTTAAGTTAAAATTCTCATTTTAAATTTTAAACTCTTCCAAGAACCTATTTAGCCTAAATGGTATTCAAAAAAAATAAAGACACAGTTTATGAAAATAAAAAACATTATTAATTAATTCAGTATGATTTAGTGAATGACTTAAGTGTTAGAATCCATTTCCATCCGACAGTTTGAAGAAATGTAAAGAAAAGTTAACCCGAGGAATTTTTATGTTCGTGGGGCGAGATTCTTGAAACACACAAACAAGAGAGATTATCGAAACACTAATACTTCGACTTTATCAAATTCCGAAGTCATCGTCAGAGGTGCGTGAATCTCGTTTACCACGAACATGAATTCCTCGAGTGAATGTTTCTGTTAAGTGAACAAAACAAAGCATTTAATGGACACCACTGCATGAAAAACACGCGCACCAGCTAATACTTTGAAAAGATAAATCTACTGTATGGTTAACATCTAAACTGTATTTAGCTAGTTATTCATGTTAGCAATGTGTCTTACATCACATATACCCTGTACTAGCAGTAATCTGTGCTGACCTTTACGGCCCTTACCAATTTAAGAACTTAAGAAGCATCTAGTTACCCTGATATCCTACTAAATATCTTTTCTATATTATAGAAAAAAGAACATACTTAGAGTAAAAGGCTAAATTGGAAAAACATAGGTTCTTATACGTAGCCCGGAAATAGAATCCTCCCCCCCCTCCCCCCACATTCTCTGTTGAACTTTTAAATCAAAACTGACTGTCAAATTCCAATGACGTTTAACATTTGACCATGGGAACGCCAATGGTTCGAAACCTTTTAAAGATACTTTAAACCCCTACAAGCGACGCCAAAATGCCAGGCAATTATCAATGGCAGGAAATCTTTTGAATCTAAAGGAACGATATATAGAAGAATTGTATTTTGAACGAGAGTTTATGGAAAGAAGCGAAAGAAGTGTCGACTGGGCAAAATAATCACACTTTTTCTCAGTCACCCGCAAAGAGTTGGTGCTTTAGATTAAAATACACTTGCGCATTTAACGAGGGCAGCGCTTCAAAAACATACTATTTACGAGTCGTTTTATTCCTAAGCTTAACTCCATTATAACAGAGGCTTTCACCAAAGACGAATTCTTAACGTATCCTGTTATAGAATCTTAGATACTTCCAAACGACAATTTTAATAAGATCTAACGCGTTCATCAAATGGGAGACTGGGAAGAGGAAACGGTCGCACAGATTGGTCACCATTCTTTTTTGCTTCCGTCTGCGCGTCCATTTCCTCTCCCCAGCCTTCCAGTTAATAATTTGGTAAACGCGCTTGGATTTTTTATCTCCCGGGGAACGAAGGAACTGTTTTGTAGTTTAGGTAGGTATTTTGCTAGAAACCTAATGGCAAAAAACTGATTGATAAGAAAAGAGAAAAACTGGGGCTTAAGTCATTAAGCAAGAAAACTAAGAAAGTTTATTGTACAGCCTAAAGCATTGCTTAATCAAAATGAATATTAATTTTAGCTTTTCTACCCTTGTGAAGAGTGTTTAGCTTTTCTAACCTTGGTGAAACTATCATAAACAAAATGAATGGCGCATTTAGAATACAATGATGCACTATACTACTATAAAGAAAAACATTAACGCGACAGAACTTTAATTGCCAACTATAATTAACCAGGATTGAATATAGTGAGTTTTTTTACCATAGCAATAAACTTGTAAATATGCAGGTCAGTTCCGGGAATAGAGTAGTTGTGCATTAACCAGAATGTTGTTTACAACTACAGGCAAAGAATGGGAAACTCCGGGGCTTTTCTTTGGATTGTTTACAATGCTAGCTAATGGTATAACCAGCATTGCATCAGTAGACATTTAGCTACAAGTAATTGTTCATGTAAAAAAATAACGAAAACCAAGGGGCCAGATCTAGATGCAGGCCACGAAATTCACAAATGTTTAGCTGTAATCATACACGACTTGAGCTAAACTTATGATCATTTTAGAAAACAGACAGTTTTTATCTTTGCCATAGAAACTTTTTACAACTGAGGTAATTAAACTACTGACTGGTTTTAATTCATAAATCATCAATTGTACAAGTGTACTCCCTGTGTCTCAACCCAATTTTTTTAAACTGCTAAAACAAAACAATTCTTTAAATTTTGTTAAGACACTGCTATGTAGTGTTTAAGGTGAGAGATGTAAAATTTCTAAGTTCTAACTGAAAGACTCACCCGAACGGTTGACCGAACCATGTTTGCTATCTTTAACACAGTGACACCCAATCTGTCATATCTTTGCTGAGGGGGTAACTCCCGTCGGTACCAGGGTGAGATGCGATAGCGGCAGCACATGTATAGAGTGTACGTTGGAGCCAGCTTGAAGTGAACGGCTGCACCATTGACTTCGCTTATGACAGCGGCAAAAAAGGCATCTTCTCCAGATTCTTGGAACTCCAGTGTTGCTGGTAGTTTGTCAATCAATGACTCATCCACATCATCATGTCTTATCTCATGGGAAGAGCCAGGAGCACAAGGTGATAGGCCGTAGGATGGCTAGAGTTCAATCATATCGCACACAAATGAGAAACTTAACTGATACAAAACATTTGTAAATTACTGAATTCATGATTGGTGTCAACTGTATAGTAGTAGAACTACTAATATAAATTTTATTTTTTTACTATTGTTATTTTTGTAAGTATCATTATTATTAATATCAATATTATTACTATTACTAATAACAACATACAACTTAGTGATAAAAGCAATGGCAATTATAGTTGTTGTTTTTAAAACCTTCTGTGTTCATAATCATAGCAATTGGGACTGAGTACAAGCTAAGATAATTCACTCTTGTTGCCTTTTCTGGATTCATACGTTTGTGGCAAAGAATTTAGATCGTATAGTTATCAGTTTATATATACTTTTACTTTCTTACTCTAACTTTATATTGATCAATCAATTAGTCTTGCTTTTCTGGCATCATACATTTAAAGCAAAGATAGCAAATCTTTATATGACGTTTTTCTTCTTCTATGTCTGTTTTTTTCAATGCAGTCTTTAAAACTCTACTTTCACAACAAATACCCTCCCTTGTCTTGCTGCTACTCAGTTTAATTCTCACCTGCATTTCTGAGTCACTAGTCCTTGGGCCACTGCTTGTGATAGTTTTTATATCACCATCAACATCAAATGTTGTCTCATACATTGTCCCTTGATCTGTATCGACATCTTCATCAACTGTACTTACACTGGAATGATCTTTGAGCGTTGATCTGCTCATGCTAGATCCCAGACCTGATGACACTGAAGATTGATCATGGATAGGAAATATTGGCTCTGAATGTCGGCTGGGACTGGAAAAGAAATTAAAACCTTTTAACATTATTATTGTAAAATAGGGGATAATTTCCTAGGAGATCACCTTTTTACATTCAAAACTTTTCCTGGGTGGGTCCAGGGTGGCAGACATCAAAGGGGACATTTGAGCCCTATTGTCTGTTCTACAAAAAATAAATAACAACAACAACCTTTTTTGAGTACTCAGATGATGAAAGATACGGAAGAAAAAAGCCAGGAGATAATAAATTAAAGCTTTACATTATAGGTAGAGTACAAGCTACTTAGATATAGAAAAAACTAATCAAGCTATATTAGAAGTAAAGCCAGGTCAAGCAGTTAGTTTTATGCGATTTGCTCATTATTGCCAAGAGTACATCAAAAAAGATAGCAAATACAATTAAATACAATATAATTACTAAAAATAAAGAAAAAAACACAAGTACAAACAAAACTCACAAACAAACAAAGAGCATTCATACAATACATCAGTAAATTTATGTGGCAAGTAGATATACTCGGATAGGATTGATTCTTTAAGAAGTTTTTTGAATAAACTATGAATCTTGAGCTGACTCCTTGAATGAAAATATCACAAAACAAAAACACACTGAACAATAACACTATAAGTGATACTATTCTATACTCACACGTATGTGTTACCAGATCTTTCAGCCCCAATGGCACTGCTACTGTTTGTGTTTTGAAGACCTGGTGCACTATGCCTTTTCTTGTTACTTTCATAGACAGGATCAAAAAACCTAAACACAAGTAGTTTTCCTAATCTAACCACATTTCCATGACGCAATTCAGTCATTTCTTTAATTCTCCTGTTGTTTATGTAAATCTCAGCATCACTGGAAGAAGGAGTGATGGAAATCCGTCCATCATTGTTGGTGATGACGCAGTGACGGTGAAGGATACTGGGTCCTCGAAGCAAAATATGATTAGCTTTGGGACTTGGTGATTTTTCACTGCCTATTTCTGTCAAGTTCATCTGGAGTCTTAATATTTGGGGCTCGTGATCAAGTTCATAGCCATCAGATGACACTTCTTCTAAATATGGTAGAAGGTGTTGAGGCACAGAAGATGTCTGGGCTAATCTCTCGGCTGCAGTTTTGTCTGCAGGGAGCTCAAGTGGTACTCGTGCTGGTGAACGAGATCTTGTTCTCTTTTCCTTGCGATAACGAGGCAGGTTTGCTCGTCGCCTCAAATGGAAAACAATGGTGCCCCTGTTTGATGGCCATGTTGTTGCTATTGCTAACGGACAGTCTTCATCATGAACAACCCTTTCCTTACCAAGAACCCCAGTCCCTGTTTGCCCTCCCTCAGGTACATTGACCATAACAAGGCAAAATTCCTCTGGTTCTTCATTTTTCATCTGATATTTGTCAAGTGCTTCTTTGACGACATAGGAAGCAGAATCTCGCATTCCAACTAAGAGTGTCTTGTACGGAATCTCTGGTTTTAGAGTTTCTGCAAATATCTTAAGAGTTCCACCACTGTCAGAGCCTTCCTTGTCCTGAAATTCCTTCAGCCGCTTTTCAAGTTTTTGCTGTCGGCGCCGTCGCATGACAGCCTCAGGGTTTGATATACTCCTGGTAAAACTTGTCTCTGGAAGCTCATCATATAAGTTCTGTGCAATGGCAGTATCATCATTTGACTTAAGCTTTTTAGCTTCTTCCTGCTGTTTTTTCTTGAGCTCTTTCTTCTCTCTCTTTGAGAGCCTTCTCTTGAAATTCTGATTGGTGTTGGTTGTGCCGCCACCAGCGGCAAATAGGGAAGAATGAGCTACTTTGTCTTTGCTGCTCTTCAAAAGAAATCTTCCCTCGCGATCTTCTTTCTGCCACTCAAGCTGGACTTTCAGTGGATATTCAATTTTGGTCAGTTGGCGAGCCTCTGAAATTAAAAACAAGAAAACTAAATTTACCCTACCTTTCTGTTTTTTTTTAAAAAAAATATAAGGCTAGAAATGTATAAAAGTTATTATAAACAAAAGTTTTCGGATCACTTGTCCATCTTAAGATTTCTTTTGAAGAGCAACATAACCTGAAGATGGACAAGTGATCTGAAAACGTTTGTTTAAAATAACTTTTATACATTTCTAGCCTTATATATTTTTAAATAATTTTATGGAGAACTCAATTTTAAACAACCTACCTTTCTAACATAACCATTTTAATTCTCCCCTAATATATAATAAATACCAACTCTACTTTTATCACTTAGGAGAATTTTAGAGTTTCTGCAGGTATTTTGAAAATTCCACCACTGTCAGGAAATGTCTTGACCTGAGATTTTTTCAGATGCTTTTATACAGCTCTTACTGTCATGTACCAAGCTGTGCTGCAGATTTTTCTGGTTATGTGTCGGTTACGTGCTGGCAAAAATTAATGACGAAACCGAAAAATGGTTTCCGATGGCGATATGAACAGAATCAGTTGAAAACATTTGTAAAAATGGCTATAAACTGTTGTTTAGAACCCTCAAAGATTCAAAGAACTGCAACCTGTGGGAGCAAAATGTGTTTATATTTTGTCAGATGCACGCGTAATGTTTGCTAACCAGACATACATTTATTGTAAAATTCCAACCCTGCTTTTTTATAGTCTTCTTTATAGAAAAAAAAGTTTCCCATGATCAAAATTTACAGAACCAAAAAGTGGTTTCCGACAGTTTCCCATGAATGAAATGCACGGAACCGAAAACTGGTTTCCAACAATTTCTGAAATATCCAGGCCTGCAAGCTGTGCTGCATGGTGCATGGCAGTCTCAGGATTTGAAATACTCCTCTGACAAGATAATAAGCGTAATAACAATACATATTTGATTAACCTCATTAGCAGACTAGTAATGTACAGTACTACTAATACTTATATTGCTAATTCAATAATTTATCAGGAAAAAAGTGCTCTCCAAGTTTGGAGATCAGAAAAATGCTGAGCCACTGATGGGAATTGAAACCGTAACCCTCTGATCATCAGCCAGATGCTCTACCCACTGAACTACAGTGACTCACATGGGGAGCCGAGGCACTGATGGGAATTGAACTACAACCCTCT
>JAOBAT010085418.1:4328-41977 GCA_026413305.1 Hydrozoanthus tunicans
CTACAGCGTGACCAGTGATAGGATGTCAGATGATATGGTCACAAGCATTGTGGCCGTGACAGATAGTTGGTATGTTTATCTACAGCGTGACCAGTGATGGGGTGTCAGATGCTTTGGTCACAAGCATTGTGTTCGTGACAGATAGCTGGTATGTTTGTCACCTGCGTGACCAATGATGGGAACATTGTGGCCGTGAAAGATAGCAGGTACATCACCTGCGTGACTTACTACGGGACGTTAGATGCAGTGGTCATAAACGTTATGGCCGTGACAAATAGCTGGTATGTTCATCTCCTGCTTGGCCAATGATAGAAGATGTGAGTAGTTTGTGCGGTGGCAAACAGTTGTGGTTTTTTAGAGATACTGTAGCTGATAGAGTTACCATCTGCATGACCTACGATGTTAGTAGTAGACGCTCGTCAAAAGAATTTAGCTGTAACGTCTTAAATTAGAAAACTCGGTCTCCAAAACTTATCCCACTTTAGCTTGTGACAACATTTTTGGTCACAAAAAATACTTTTTACTAAGTGCGTATCCATAACAGCAGCGTAATTTGATACTCCTGTACACAAAACTAACACCAGGCAGTTTAGTTTGATAGTTTCTACTGTTTAAATTTCCCGCTCGCCGCCATTTTGAATTTGACGTGCTTCGGTTGCAGTGCCAGACTTCACTGTCGATGATAATAATAGCAATGAACGAGAGGGGGACTGGCACTGCCACCAAGACACGTCACAATTCAAAATGGCGGCGTGCAGAAAGCTTTGGATATGGACACAGACTTGAGGAGTTTTATTTTTGATCAAGATTGTTGTATAGTTGAGGATTCTTTTAAACGCCAACAAAGTCTAATTTGACTGAGGAGAAGAGCAACAACAGTTTTTTTAATTTTTTTTGTCATTTTTTTAAACTGTTTGAAAGAATCGTTTTAAAATTTGGAAACTCAATCTATAAATTGAGTATAACTGTTTAATGGTATAGTGTAACTTTCCATGTATAAATTTTACGTAAATTAATTATTTCTCTGCAATATTCTCATGCGACCAACTGCGATTTTTAGTCACCGATAGTATTTTTCATGCATTCGCGTAATTTTACAAACCCCTGCTAAGTTTAGCTAAATGTACAGTTTAACTTTAAAATGTGTCTAGCTTGGAATTGAAGGAACGGCCGTGGCACTTCTTTAAAATACACGGATGCCATGAGGAGCTCTGGTTAGAGTCCAGTGTAGATACAACACTTGTATCAGGGCCGAGTTGTTCAAGAGACGATTAGCGCTAATCCAGGGTTAACTACCATGACAACCAATAGGTTTTGTTAAGAGCTAATCCTAGATTAAAGTTGATGGGCTTTCGAACAAACGTTCCCAGAATCACAAGCCGAGTACAATTAATACGATCACCAACAGGCCATAAAAAGTTGACCGTAAGACCCTCAAACCGAGTACAATTAATAGTTGATCTAAGACCCTCAAGCCGAGTACAGTTAATACGATTACCAACAGGCCAGAAAAAGTTGACCGTATAGTAACGAGGTGATCGTCTTAACGTTACAATCTATGAAAACCGTAGGCCCGGTCTCTCAATCTCCTGCGGGGGGGACTTAAAAAATCCACAACACTTGTCGACAAAGAGTAGGGTGGTCCCGGTGTCGTGGTCTGTCTCTTCTCTTAACTGAGGGCAACGTTTAGCGAATATCTATGTGAGCCGTGTATAGCGGACTATCTAAGACCCTCAATACCAGAGTCAACTGTAAATCATTGTTAAGCGCCTTTGAGCATCTACCTATGGAAAAGGCGCTATATAAATGCTAAACATTGTAGCATTATTTTTAGTAAAACCGCACGGCCATGTGGCCGCCGGACTAGAATAAAAGTAAACCGTAAAGCGGGGTTCCACTGTACTGCACATGCGCAGCCACTGCAGTTACCCTTGTTTGGTAGTATTTGGTTTATCAATAGTCTGATTGTGATAATATAGTCCGGCCTCTATTAAGCGGCCACTTTCAAAAGTCCCGATTTTATTGACGTCAGTAAACTGCTGTACAGCCCAACCTCTATTAAGCGGCCACCCTCCGGACTTTGAAAGATGTCGCTTTTATAGAAATCAACGATTACCGCGAAGGATGGAGACCTGAACATTTACTCAAAGTTTCTAGCACATAAACGTCTAAAATTTTCCTATAAAAACGCATAGTGAGAATCTGTTAACCTTAGTACGAGAAAAACTTTTGCCAACTGTTACCTTCTTTGAGCTTCTTTTAGCGATGGATGTTTCGCAATGCATTATGGTAAAATGTACTGACGCCAAAAAATCGGGACTTTTGAAAGTTGCCGCTTAGTGGAGGGCGGCTGGACTGTATTCAATACCTCTATTAAGCTGCCACTTTTCAAAGTCCCGATCGAGGTGGCTGCTTAATAGAGGTTGGGCTGTCTCAAATTTGTCGATCGAAAAGAATGAAGAAAGAGAGCTGCGACATTTCAGATTAGGAAGAGATAATTCGCGCTCTCTAGATCTGGGTAACTCAAATCACGTTCTAACTGGACTGAGTGTTTCTTTTTTGCCGCTGAATTAGTTTTTATGAAAACGACGACGAGTAATTACAACGACTTAAATTTTTCTGTAAAACTAAAACTTGTCCTGTTTTTACTGAAGTTTATAGAAAGTTGATATTTTTTTCTTCCCCTAAGGAAGTGTAAAAGGTGCCGAGGCAAAGTATTTGCTGCAGCAAAGGAATAACTAATTCTAAACATCGGCATTTTTAAAATGCCTATGGCGATTGATTTTTAAACTACCAACTTTTCAAGGTATTGTTGAATTTAGCGTACTTTTCTTGCCGCCGTGTTCATTTCATTTCTTAATTACCATCCGAGACTCGAATAACCTACTTGGGTTTTCCGTTATCATTGAAAGTAGAATTTGTTTCTTCATTTTGAGGACGCTTTCAACTCATTTCTGTAACTGCGTACCCTCGAGGCACATTCCCGGAAGCTTCTTTTTACATTGATGAATAACCGCGAAGTTTCTTTTTTTAGAATTGACTAGGATAATTATGATGGACAAAGGTTTTGCGCCTTGCTCTTGTCAGGCGCGAAACAATAGCTCTCTACCCAATATTTAGAGAACAATTACAATGAATAACTTCACTCGATTCCCTTTCTTTCAGGCGATTCAAAACAATGCAAATAGATTTCAATAGAACTAATTTGAACAGCCTTAATTCTTTCCGTTTGTTTTATTGTGCTTCGACGAATCTAAAATCTGCTGGTTGGTAGTGTAAATCCACAGTCAACCGGGAACGTGAGGGATTCAAAAGTTGTTTTGGCGAAGTTATAATGGAGTGCATACACGCAGCATGAAATGTGATCTATAAATAATATTTGCTCAAAGCAATATCCTCTCGCGTCAGATTCTACCTGAAGGCCCTGAAATTAACCAAGACTTTTAGTACTGTCTGTGCACGTTATTCGTTTGGCAAGGTATTGTAAGGTTGCTGGATAATACAAGTTGACCAAAAATAAGTCGTGCAATGGTAATGTGATCTGGACACGCTACATTTGCGAAACGGAGTTGCCCCAACGGGAAACCAAAGTAGTAGACTTCAGCATGGCCAAAAGACGACGAAATGCGTTGCCAGTTCTGATTGAACCGCAATACGAGCTGCCACAGTTTCTCATCGAAAGAAGCCGCGAACCGTGGAAAACAAAGAGCAGAGAAGTAAGTATAAATACGTAACACAAATCACTTAGTTTTGTATACTAAACAAATTCTACCATGCACAATTGCTGTCTCTTCAAAGACACCTCACCACCTGGTTTCCGGAGTTGAAGACACTATAATAAGGAATTGATTCGGTGTCCTTTTTAGTTTTTGAAAACAAATTCAAAAATCTTCCAATTGTTATATTGATTGTTGATTGCTTTTTACCTGTAAAATTCGTTTAACAAGATCAATTTTTTTGGCAGCGTGTCTTGCTCGGTAGGAAAGGGTTGTTTAGCTGTCAATCTTTGCATTTAAGTTGACCAGTTGTTGAAACCCAACTATAAAGTGACCGTACATTCATACATTTGCTTGTCTTTAAAAAAGCAAAAATAGTTGGTGGTATGTCATGACTTTTGAGCTTTGAACCATTTTAAAGTAACCATTCTTTGGTTTGTGGCAGCCTTCCACAAGTGAAGTCCAAACGTCAATGCATTTTTGAATTTTAAATTTTAACGCGTGAAAGCCGTAAAACTTTTATAGATTTTATCTTTTTATCGTGTCTTATCCACGCGAAAGCCTAAAGATTAGTAACCATTCTTTTTGTTGGCTTTAAAACGGATCGATTTAATGCACTGTCTTTTGGTTGCTTTCACATTTGTCAGTAAACGTGACAGATATGTAAAATCAGATAAAGGGTTGGCAGGTTTTGAAATTTTGAGTGCTTCCAGCCGACGATCGCAAAACGAGAACTCGATACCTGATCGTCCCTTTTGCACAAGTTACTAGCTAATTGCAATTCAAATTACAAAATTTTGGTTTACCATGTGAGGCTTAGCGTTTCAGTGTTACATCTCAGTTTCGGAAAACAAGGGTTTATTTCTGTAATTTTTATTTCTTTTATTTCTTGTCCCCGTTATTTGAAATTAAGTTGCATGGTTTTATGATTTTCAAGTTTCAAATTACCATTGAACTATAATGCAAGAGTTTGTCAAATTGTTTCAAAACAAATCTCCTATGAGACGGTCTTCTAATTTACATTTTGTCAACAACTACTCGAAGTCGACTTAAGCGTCTATACCTTGATTTTTCATGATTTTCCAGAAAAGACAAAGTCGCTTTTGAAACTGATAGAAACGAAAACAGGTCGTAGTAGTGCCACTGAAAAGTATGAGGTTTTATGTTTTGAGTTATCAAAAGCTAATCGTGTGCTTACTATACTAAAGCGTCGTAATTAGATTTCTTAAATCTGCTGTTGATGCCAATATAAAGCTCATTTTGTAATTTATAATTTAACTTTAAGTAATCGACGAGCACTATACTTCCAGACAGACTGGAGATATAAGACCTATAGTTTCAATTCGATGCATGATTCGTTTTCTGTTTTTAAAAACCGTTGTTTTCTGCAATATGTAACGTTTTTTCGTTCGTTTACAAAATACTAACAAACTGAGTATGGATTTCAAACCGCATTTACATTGCAGAAACGTATTCACGCCTTTAGGTTAAGATTTGCATTGTAAACGAGGTCTGTCTTATTTGATCTGAATTGTTTTCTTAACGCCTTAAGTTTCAAGACTTTCTATCAGCGCCAGAGCAGTTAAACTACACAACGAAACCCACTCTCATCGTCCACGGACCGAGGTTTTTTCCGTTTCAAAAGAACTTCGTAAATCTTAAGAACCGATAAGAACGAGATTAACTAGACAAAAGATACACTATGAACCCCGGTAATTCGAACTCGGATAATTCGAAATCCCCGCTAATTCGAAAGAATCCCATTTACCAGGATTTGATCTTAGATACAAAATCATCATATTCATTCTAACTTTCGTATCGATTGGTGAAACCCATCATGTATTTATAAAGTGACCATTCCAATGCTCGTCTTTGTGATCATTCCAACTTTTGAACCGGTTGATGAAACCCTATAAAGTAACCTTTAAATTTACTTTTTTGAAGAGTAGAAATGACTGCTATTAATCATTCTAAATTTTTAGCCAGTTGACTAAACTCTATAAAGTGACTATTCATATTTTGCATGTCTTGAAGAAAGGAAGAATTTGATACTATTTTGCTTAGTGTTAACAGGGGCAGTAAATTATTTCACTCTTCATAAACGACACGTTTTTATCCCTGCAGTATTTTGCAGAGATAAGTGAAAAACTGCCGACTGGCGACAGAAGAATGCTCCCATTCATTAAACTGTTTATTTAACAGCTTTTAACATTTTCATTTTGGAGCACCGCTGTTTGCACCGAAATGTGAAATTATTAACATAACTTAGAACTGACTTGATTGATCCTATCGATCAACAATTGTCGACAACCACTTCGTGGTAAACTTTTTAACAGCCGGCCAACGTTTCAGATTATACATTTCAAAATCGGGTTCAAATAGACAGTTAAACTGTTGTGTTACTGTTGGAATTTATAAAATCCAGTGATGAGCGATGTGCGTGATCTACGTATGCATTATTAACTGTGCATGTATAACCTGTAATCGTGCGTGCATGCATGGTTAATAGTATTACGAAACAATTGGCGCGGGCGTTTTCGCCTTGTGCAGTGTGTTTATTTACCGATACAGTTTACCCTTCTCTTGAACAAATAACAACGTCTAGTCTAGCGCTAGCCCGCCTGGCACCAACGGATTAACTCCCCTTGTCCACGGACGGTGCGGCGAAGAAGGCCGCAGAAATGTTCATCTTTGACAAATCCGGACATCCAGCCCGGGGCCTCCCGCTTGGGATATTATTTTTTTCTTCTCATGCTGAAAGTATTTCATATTTGTTCGCTTCGCTCATTTGTGTGAGTTCCTTTCATCTCTCAAAGAAAAAGTTCGTATCCCCGCGCGCCATGTAATATCCGTATATACCTAGAGCGTTAACAGGAAAAGGGGTCCTTGAATCGTTTGGCAAAATCTAGCCGATTGAGTGTTTTTGCGCGTGCAACATTTAAAATCCCAATAAGACTCAACGCTGGCAATTCGGAAATGCCATTACATTGCTTGGCAACTCAAATTTACTCTTTAATTAGAGTTAAGACTTTGACTGGAACTTTATCAAAAAGCTGAATTGGCTTTAGTTTCGCTCTAATTTCACGCTACTTTTCTATGCTGGTTTGATTTTTTTGTCTCACTGACCACACACATTATAGGATAGCACTTCAAACTAAGTTCAAATGATATAGACTAGAGAGATTGAATCGAGCAAAAACAAAGTGCTCGAGCTCACAGGAAATGCCGACAGTTGAGTTTTTGTCACAGAAAAAACCACTATCTCGAATTTTTGGCGATTGCGCTGGCCCGTATTATCAGTGCTATTTTGGTTTTTTTTTTTTGCTTTATTTTTAAAGTTAGTTTCTTCTAAAGTATTGCTTAATTCCTAATTCGCCCTTTAATTGATCTAATCCATTGACAGAGGCAAGCTCGATGTAGTTGGATTCGCTCTTTGAATTATTCGATTCCTGTTAGTTCAACCGAGACCCTTTTCCTGTTATTTTTCTTCATATGTTAAGTTGCTGTACCACTTGGCGGGAGCGTTTTAGAAATATACGTCCTGTATTGGATAGCAATGCTTTGCGTTATTGTATATCAAGTATATTATACTATGACTTGGTAGTATATATGACTGCCTTTGCTCAGTCGCTATGCTATGTTATGTTCTTTAGAACTACCAACACGTCACTTCATATATAAATTGTTGTTTTTCGTTGACTCGTAAGGCATGTCGTCATTTAACCCCACCCTCCCCCTATCTACCTCCTCCTCCCTCTAAACTTAAAAAAACCTCTTCTTTTCGCTGAACATGTCAGCCAACCACATTGCAAGAATTCCGATTATAAGATATTCAGTTTACAGAATACGTGTGCATATATATCACGGCGACTTTAAACCGCAGTCAGTGGTCTCTGTCTAATAAAAGACCAATCGAAGGATAAGAACAATAAAATCCGCTTGAAATTCTTGAGAGCTTTGTTTGTCACGCACATAGATTAAAGGTTAAATAATCACACCACGCAACGAGTCTTTGTTAGAAAACGCGTTTGGAAACATTGATACATGATAAACATTCTTTGGGAAATGAAAAGTTTGCAAAAACCAACTTTGAGCCACAGATCCAGAAGCTCTCCAGCGGCTTTTCTCGAGGTTGAAAAATTCGTAGATGAGGTGAGATATGTTGTCCGTAAGCCATACTCTCGTTTGAACCGAGTTTGTTATAAATTATGTGCCGAAAAATTTAACGGTTAAGTTATTTTAGTGTTTAGAAGCTAGCGTTGCTTGAGTAAACTTTTTGAAGCCGTTTATGGTTGAATTGTCTTTTGAAGACAAGACTTTGTGCTTTTATAAAGGTTGGATATTTATTCACTTTTGTCTGTGTGGTGTTTTTACCCAATTAGACAAATTCATCTTGGGGTACTTGTTGTGAATCAAAAGCAATCCGTCTTACTGTGTGTATTAATCATGCCAGCATGAGCCGCCAACTTCAATTAGCTCAACACCGGTGCCATGGCGGCCTACTGAAATTATTAAAAGCTTCACGTCTTGAGAGGATCGCTATTTTATAGACTAACTTTGTTAGAACACGTTAACAGTAAATCAAAGCATCCAGTCAGCAACTATTTTGTTGCTCAAAAATTCAAGTCGAGGTCAAAAATACTTGACCTTGATTCCGCTTGCCAACTCTCGACCCTATTTTGTATGTAGCTAAAAAATTCCTGTAAGTATAAAAATGACCTTTCATGTTGCTTGTTTCGAGAGAAGAAAGAATTTCTGTTGTACATTTTAATCATTAGTCAAGTTGTCCTATTGAAACGTGTATAGTGACATAGCTAAGCATAATCTTGAATGCATTAAGTTGATAAGTTTTAACAAATTCAAAACCTAAGAACTTTCATAAATTTGGCAAATTGACACCAAAACTTCAACAGGAGAGCTTTTTAATACTTCTTGGCAACTTTAAACTTATGTAACTCGTTCTCGTGCTCAGTAATGATGAAATTCTCTGTTTGCGAACAACAATAGTAAATATGTATAACGACTTTTAAAAATAGAGTCTGAATACTAATTATCGAACAATTATAATAACCTGCCCTTGGGGTGAATTCGACAGTCGACATTTTGAGAAACTATTTAGGTATTAAACTAATTCTGGCAGAACGTCCGGCGGATCACAGTGCTTTTTAAGTAGCTTATTGTAAACAAAAGTTAAACTAAGATTATTTTGACTAACTGCTAGAACATTCGCTAAGTTTTGCCCTAAGTTATACTTTTACTCGCTAAGTTTTACTTTTTGAACGAATGGCCACTTAATAGGGACTTTCATCAAGTGGTTCAAAGTTAGAATGTTTAACACCAATCATTTCTACCCTTTAAGACAAGCAATTTATAGAATTTCATCAACTGGTTCAAAAGTTAGATTGAATAACACCAATCATTTCTACTCTTCAAGACAAGCAAAATGACATGTATAGTGTAGACGTGAATTGTCCAGGACCATGCAATCTATAAAAGTTAAGAAACGCAATTTAAACACCAAAGTTCAAAATATAAAATTAAAAAGCTACTAAAATTATCTTGAACCAAATTTAGATTCACTGCAAAGAAAAAAAAGCCAGGCAAGGATAATTTTGGCTCCATTGAGACAAAGGATAAATTTAAAAAGGCCGTGTCTGAGCGGTTGACCTAAAACCCAAAATAAATAGGCCAGGTAATCGCTGTCACACCTCGATGGAATTAAACTTTACTTTAACCTTGCTAAAATTTATCCCAACTTGCTAAAATTTTTTTTTGGTTTTTTATAGTCTAAACGGGGCTTAAAATCTTGTCATCTTTAAGGGAATGATGAATATTTATTTCCTGTCATAGAACAACTCAACGGCGACTGGAAATGAAAAGCAGCCGCTGGACAGCATGACCGGAGACGAGGCAGCTGTTGAGCGGTACAAGTTGTGTGTAGTAGGTGACAGCGAGACAGGGAAGACGAGTCTATTGAATGCTTTGGTTAAGAGCGACTTCGAGGTAAGGGTCAGATGTGGAGCCTATTTCTCAAACCATCCTAAGACCTCGAAGGTAACGTACTATTAAGAGTTCTTTCCTCAAGGTTCGCGTGATTGCTCGCTGCAGAAGCAAGCACTCTTTGTCATGGCAACGAGTTGTTAAAGCAGGCGAATTGACTTTTGTTTAGTTCTCTAATATATACTCTTCACAATCCTTAGAAGGTTGTGTTTCGGATCAAGGCAACTGTCCCTGACGTTGATACGTTAGTAGCTGCCTATATGGACGACACCTCCATTTCATTGGTTCGGAACATAGTTAGTAGAGGGAGACTACTCTAACTATGGTTGGAAATGTTTTATCTATAAATTTTATTTTTGACTCATTTTTTTGACTCAAGGAGTCACGGAAGAACAGACAATAGGACTTGAGGTCCCCTTCGAAGTCTGCCACCCGGGACCTACGGTTTAACGTCCTTATCGGCGAAGACGCCAAGGTCTTACAGGTGTTAGAGCAGGTGTTAGAGCAGGTGTTAGAGCAAAGGCAGCACCTTCTCCTCAATTATTATAAGACCCTGAGAGAAGATCCGGCCCCGGGAATCGAACCCGGGCCTCCGGCACGACAGACTGGCGCCTTACAAACTTGACTAACCAGGCGGCCGTTAGGCTTTCCAAACGTAAAATTCAAATTTTCTATGCATCTATGAAGCTGCATACGAACGGCTTTATGTACTTAATGTTTACTGGGAAAATGTTTTGTTTCTCTCGAAACCATGCAAATTGCTATCTAGCTGGGAATAAACTTCGCTTAAACTACTAATGTGTTGTTTTCTTGTGTTTTTGCGCAAATTTGGGGCTTTTTGTGGATCAAAATTTCGAAAAAGTGCACCGGACGGCCTCAAAATGGCGTACTGCAATGAATGTGCATGAGATGGCGTAATGCAGTGAATAAGGCACTTTCTCGTAGTTCGTTTATCTCATTGTTTTGAAGGTCCACAATACTTATAAATACCGTGGCTATAAGGGATATAAAGTCCTTTTTTCTATTTTGAGGTATTTTTATATTAAGTTAAGTGTTGAACATTATTTTCCAAGCGTTAGTTATGTAGAACCACAGGATTCGGTAATATTTGTAAGATTAGCGGCTCGCCCAAATAGTGTGGTGTACACACTTCACATGATTGCGAGAGTATCTTATAGAGAACACATCAGTTTCAAAACGACTAAAAAGAAAAATTCCCTATATATTGATATCCGTGCATATTCAGTGTCTAAAAATCGACTATTTTTCACGCACATTGTATTTCAACCTTTTTTTTGTAAATGTCCAACCCTTAACTATTCAACGAAACATGCTGTTGTTTCGTGTAAATAGAGTCTTCTATAGATCCCCCAAAGCTGCCCTATCAATCTTCTGGTCAAATGTTTGGCCAGTTTCAAGTTGATTTTAGTACGTTCCTTAAATTAAGTCCGCGTGATTACACTCAAGTAGATCTCGTGCGCCAATTACTGCCAAGTTGTTATTAAGACAGTATACGTACTTTTTGCGGTATACAAGACTATAAGCCAAGCCAGTTACTAGGGTGGTAAAGAACATAGTGCTTTTGACGACATCATGATTCATTAACAATCGGGCTATTTTGATTTCTTACTAGGTCGAGGACTGTTGTACATTTGATGAATGCGTGACGGATGTGACATCAGGAGACACGCAGCTTGAGTTCATGCTATGGGATGGTTCGGGTAAGTTGGTTATTCGTCATCATTGTTGATGATTATGTTAAATTCTCCTACTACTACTTTAATTGTAATGATTAAAGTTAGTTATAATATGAATATCTTGGAAGGATAGAAGTAGTAGCAATGACAGCTTATACTAAAGGAATGAATACACGATGCAAAACAATCATTTAAAACTCGTACTTTGTAAGAACATGCAGCTCTTGGAATAGTTTACCACTGGAAATCAGAGTGTCCCAATCTGTATTTTTTAGAAGGAATTGTTCTAGTTTCAAAACAGATGTTATATCAGAACAAACTCGTTTTAAAGGTCAGTATAGCTTTAGAGTGTTTTCTATCTTAAGGGGACCTATAGTAAAGCCGTGGCTACCTGATGCAACATTGCCTGCAACGTTGCGTGCAATGGAAGAATTGCATCGTAGCCACCTAAAAAGAAACCGATCCTACTCCTGCAACATTACATGCAACGGTTTCACCGAGTGGATACACGAAGGGTTTTAGTTGCGCATGCAACCTTGCATACAATGTTGCACTATGTAGCCGTGCCATAAACTTAAATATGATAATAACACAACTACAGCTATAGTGCTACAGATCTTCAATAAACAAAGAAATTTTATTGGTTTTGTTTATAGGCCTTGAACTATGGGATAGTCTGCGGCAAGAAATGTATCGAGACACTGATGTGTTTCTCATTTGCTTCGATATCGGTAACCCGGCAACGCTCAAGAGTGTCGTGGATATGGTGAGTTACTGAGCTGCATTAATTTCTCCCCTATTTTCTTAATGTATTTGTAACAAAAACCAACTTTCGCGCGCGAGCGAAATCCTTCAAAAGTTCCTAATTAAGTGGCCTAGTTTTAACTAATTTCAAATCAGCAGGCCAAAGAAAGGTTTCGCGCGCGCGCGAAAATTCGTTATTTAAACACGCCATCTTGGTTTTTGCTAGCGTGATGAACTAGTTGTCATGGATAGTTTGTAATTGCTCATGTGAGATTTCAAATGGAGGGCAATTACAGATAAAATCGAGGGCCGAATTCTGTCTGAATTCAGTGTCTGCTATGTTATTATCTTAATAATTACCTATAGTAGCTGCTTTAAATCTCAGCTGTCGGAAGTTTTAAGGTTCCGCCATTTATTTAAAGCTTTAGCCTTTAATCCTAGTCTAATGAAAAAATCTTAAAATACTCAAATTCTTGCTAAATGCAACTCTTGGGTAGACTTGAAATTTCCAACATGATAATCACTGGCAACCGTTGATCTTTTTGTTCTTTTTGTTGTTTCATTCTTTAGTGGGCTCAAGAGGTCAAGACGGCTTGCCCTGACACTCCGTACCTTTTGATCGGTTGCAAGAACGACATGAGGACAGACTCAGCCCTTCTAACGGTGCCCGGGCAGGATATGATGGACGAGTGGTCAAGGGATAGCGTCAGTAGAATAAAGGTAAGTTTTGTGATAATATCCAGGAAAAAGTAGATTAGAAGAGACTTCTTGTGTGAGGTAGGTAGGTACTTTTTTATCAAACTCAGGTAAAAACGCCCCTCTTTTCTTGTTACAGGCCACAACGGTTGCGCAAGTCGTTGAAGCGAAAGAGTATGTCGAATGTTGTGCCAAGACAAGATGGAACGTAAAAGAAGTTTTCAAAGCCGCTGCGGATGCAATTTTATGTAAAGACGAAAGCAAAGAAACCACTAAATCTAATAACTCGGTGCTTCGCAGATTTTCGAGATTTGCTCGGAGACATTCGGGTACCGACATAACTCTACCTTCAGAAAACATTGGATCGACGTCGCCGCGGTTTCGTCGTGTTTCGTTGTTTCAGTTAGGTTAGTTTTGATTCGATTCCGCCCTCATCTGGTTTCACAAGTTCTCAAAACAAAGGACTCAAACTTCAAACAAGTTTTTGAAATCCTCCATATAACACTTTCGGGACCTTAAAAAAGAAACCTTTGTCTCAAGCCATCATTCAAACAACAGCCGACTAATAACAATGACTGATCGAAACTCGCCTACTAAACTTGCCATTTCTTTTCGTTTTGAAGAGAAGTGCTTTTTATCATTAATTTTAACATTTGATTAAAATTAATGAGCTTGTTTGAAAATAGAAATGACAAAGTGATCATTCACAAATAAATGAGATAAAGGGTTGAAAACAAAACGTTAATAGTTAAAATATTTTTGTTATAAAGTTAGGAAATTTAAACCTTCAAAGCTCAGTTGGAAAAAAGGAGTGTCGATAATTAACAGACGGTTGAAATCTGAGCAGCTTATACCTAAGACCAGCTTTTTACAGGTTTTAATTGTGTACAATATAGAGGAAGAATTGTATATGGAAAAAAGGACCCGTTGTTTTGGTGGAAACGGTTGGTTGTTGTAGCGTTTTTACCACAAATCCGTTGCCACTTTACCGAAAGTTGTAAACGCCGACAACCAAATTTTATTTTAAAACACCTTTTTTACAAGTTATAGGGGAAAAATGGAGTGAAATAAACAGGATTGAGTGCTGGTAATCCGTAATAACCATAAGGACTAATATAGACAGATGGCCATTAAAGAAAACATTGAAAGTTCCACGGGGTCACTGAGCAGATGTAAGCGTGCAAATTGCTTTAAGGTACACACAAAAAACGCTCAAAAATGTGAAAGCATGGTGAACAAAAAATAACTCAAATAAAACAAGAATCATTTTTAACAGTTTGACGAAAACAGAGTAGAAAATTAAAAGTCATACTGATTTAGTAGTGAGCAATGAAATGCTTCTTCAAGTTTTGTTTAAACAAATCAAAATTATTGCTGTGCTTATAGTCAAACAAGTGTATAACCCGGTACAGACATAGTATTCCCCATGTTAATATAAATAAAGATACTAACTGAAAGTGTAATACGCGAAATATGTATATGGATAAACTAAAAGGTATACAAGTCTTGAATATGTAACTTGCAGCAGTTCTTAGTTGGCATTAAAATCACTTCGGCTAATCAGCCCAAAGTTAAAGATTGCACCTCAGTAAGTCTGCACATAAACAGTTAGCTGGTTGTATTCACAATAGGCTTGCATCTTTTAGAGCTAGCACTTGTCTGAACAACAAAATATTTTTGAGTAGTGCAGTAAGGTTTACCCTTCAACAAAATGTTTGTTTAAAGAAAACGTTCTATCAGCAGGCCGTTGAAAACTTGACGTCCAAAGCTAGATCACTAATAGCAATACCATTTTTGCTCATAATTATTTTAGTTAAGAAAGAAAGAAAGAAGCTATACAAAAATGAAAAAACGACTGAGGATAATTAAGACATAATAATAGTAATACCAAAATTAGTAATAAAGCTTTATCGAAGACATACATCTATAGTGTATCTATTATACATAACTTTACATTATTCATTATGTAATTATAGAGGTGTAAGAATATATTTTTAAGACTGTAACTCTGGTTCCCTTTTTCTGTCTCTGAAATGTCTAATGAATAATTTGAGCTTCAAGAAAATTTAGAAACTAAGTTTAATAATAATTTTAACTCTAAAGTGATACTTCTTTCGAATACTTAATTGCACAACGAGTATATCTCTTCCGCTTTCAATGTTACTCGGCCCAGTAAGAGAAGGGGAATAACACACTATTTTGATACATCAGGGAATGACATGAAAACTATTATATATAGATATGAGTGTTTTACTGTAAAATATGCCATTCGAAGCATTCAAACGAAACACTATCCGGGATACGAGTGACGTATATCTATATCCTCACTAGTGTTTTCGTTTCGGCTCGTGAACAACTTTTGTCACAACTCTATCGTCTGGATTACTGTTTCCTTCCCTTGCCTACATGGTGAATTCTTTTTCGTTGCTGAACTTACAAAGTACAAACAGGTTCCAATCCATATTTGACTCGCTCCCTTTTGATTCTGTGTTGATTTAACTTCCACAGTTTGTTGTCATCTGCCCGTCGCTTTTCGCGCTTGTTCGTGTCTAACTGGGAAACCTCGCGGCTGCTATAGACCCTAGGCATTACTAAATTTATACAAAAGCTGCCAGAAAAAATTAATACAAAAATAAAATTTTAGCCAAGCTTGTAAAACATGCATATATTGTACAAGAAATGTTAAACTTGAGAAATACAATAATGCAATGTAGTATTGTTGTTGGTATAAAAATAAAAATGCTAATAACAGTTTCTATAAGCAATTTGCAGATGTTTCCACCATGTAATACAGAGGATTCGGTGTTAAGGGTCATATACACCGCTCACATCAGTTTATTATCCTTGTCCAAGAACTCAAAAAGACGCAAAGGTCTAACCATTTGCAGATGTTAGAGCAAAGGCAGCACCTCTGTTTAGAAATTACATGCATGCATGCACACGTATACGGGCACTGGAAAACCCCGGAAAATGTTTTAAAGCCCTGGAAACCTCTAGAAAAGTCTTGGAATTTTTTTTAAGCCCTGGAAAATTTCATAGAATATCATTGAAATTACTTAATTCGTTAAAATATGCATTTTTTTTGTTTCAAGTAACTATTAAGATTTTAGACTTACGAACCCTTATAGTTTTATTTAAGTCCCCGAGTGAAGGAGCGAAACCGTTAAGCCATTTTTAAGTATCTCCTAGATGTATTTATACTCGGTATACTGTATGTTGCTGGTTTGTATACATACTGCACCATTACTGAAATTTCCGAGTTTTAAATACTTTTATGTCGGATCATCCATTATATATATATATTGATTCTGCAATGACAAGATGCGTTATTTTTTGTCTTTGTATTTTTTTGAATTTATAGGATTTTTGTTATTTTTGAATGATAATTCAGTAATGGTTAGCTGCCGAACAATAGTAATCAATTATTACTTTCCCGTTGCTTGTGTTTGTTGTTAACTTGTTTGTTGTTTCATGCCGCTAAAAACGAAAATTTGGAAATTTTTTTCCATTTCCATATCATCTTACTTGATTAAACTAACTGCCAAGACCAAGGGACCAAGGTGAATGAATATTGAGCAAAGAATTAAGATTAAATGATTTTTGGCTTCCTCGGCTTTGAAAAACACTACGTTTCTTGACTGACTTTGGAAAAGTTCCTTAGATCAGTCTATTCAGGTAATTTTTCTTCGATATTTTGCTTAAAACCACAGTTTGAGTTTCCTTTCCGCGTTCAATGAACAAAGTAATTGCTCTCAGGCCTTAAATTGCGCATTATTACTATATTCACCTTCGCGATGTTAATTTCAAAGCATTATTTTGAAAACCCGTAATGCCAATTTGCGAAAATTTGCAGAAGATTAGTAGAAAAATACTGGAGAGAATTAAGTGATTAAATACTAAATATTTGCCTTAAAGGTAAGAGAAACGTAGTTTGGATATAATCGAGAATCACAAGAAGAAGTTTTAACTTATTCTGGAATATAAGTGAAAATTTGCTCTTAAAAATGTTAACGCAGAAGTGATTTTAAAACCTACTTTTTTTCGTTCGGAAGGCGTGCATCTTCATGCTCAATTTCAAATTTAATTAATCAAAAAATGACCTGAAAACGCTTTCCGAATTTTGAATCACGTTTTAATAATTCTTATTGATAACTTAAAAACCCTTTTAGCTTGGCATTGTCAACCCGATTATGCTATCGCTAAGCGGTATCGGCTAAACCCTTCTAGTTTTTACCCCGCGTCTAACTTGCGGATATTAATATTTTGCTTAAACTCGCTATTTGCTAAGTTTTGACAACATGCTTCCGTTTATGTGAATAATTGAATGCTGAATAACTAAGAAGGTACCTATAAAAGAGTCTGCTTAGAAACACACAAATTGTTCCTAATAATTGATTCACCCGCCTTTCAACACCAACTGAGAGTGAAAAACACAAATTATCTAATCCTATTGAAAAAGGGGTGTTTTGCAATTTCGAAGGGATTAATATATGTTCTATAAGTCTAATCCATTTAAATACTGTTGACATTCATAGAGGATGTTGGGATCTCTTAAGGAATAGAGTGAAAGAAACACACGTTTTCTTTTTGAGTCTTGTTTATGCTATATATGTAGATTTTACTCTGGAATTTGGAATCAATAGACGCTTTGCACCACAACTTACAAAGCTCAAACCCTCCCTATAAACTGCAGAAAAGGTAGGTATCTCAATCATTATGATAAAACTTGACGCTAAAGGTAAGTCTTAAGTAAAATAAATCATTTCTAACGATGATAATCTAAGTTGAATCAACAGAAATAGTGTTGAGCCGATCTTAGTTCTTAAAAAGACGTTGAAATGTATTTTTCTTGATCTAACTTTGTTTTTCGTTCAATGCAGCTGTTTTCTTTACTGTTTTTCACCAGCTTTTATTCAACTTATGCTGAAGTTTTAAGCTATGATTTAGTTAAGAACCTAGTCTGATAATTTCAAGAAACAAACGCGATTTTTTCTTATCCTGTTAGTTATGATTTAGCCAAGATTTATGACTAGAATGTGGCTAACTATTCTATTTCTTGTCCTAAGAAAATATTCTTCAAGGCTAATCTTTTTGCAAAGATTTTTTCATCATAATCAGGAAAATGAAATTTTCTTTCGTGCCGGCACCTTTTTTTGTTTTTGATAAAGAGAAAAAAATATTTCATTTTAAAGCAAAACATCCAGTAGCCAAACAAAGCCCGTAGTCCGAGTGACGGGAAAAACGTGGAAAATATCATATGAAGTATGACACAGGTCTCTATTTACATATTTACATATTTACCAGATCTGTAGTCTGTGACTTTGTCTGCTTTGAGAAAAGGTTAGTTGAAACTGGAATACATTTGTGACTATTTTGTGGTAAAGAAAAGTTAGGGGTAGCACACGGCCCCTTAAGAAATGAAATCGCAGCAAATACGGCTAGTTCTCAAAACCTTTCCATTATTTAATTGGCAGTTTTGTTTTTCAATTCTATCTTGTATATCTTTCGCGGTCTCGCAGCCTCGAATTTCTTCACAAAAAGGCTCGCATTATCTGCATTTCCAGCAGAGCTTGTTGCGAAATCTCTATTTGCTTGGAATTTGTATGGTGTCCTGGCATTTTAAGTCTTGGATAGTTTTCGTGTCGAACTGTCTCAGTCTAGCGAATGGACCCTTAATTTTCATTGATCGTTGTTATGTCTCAAGGTCTCTTGTTTTCTATTTCTCCTCTGTCTCGCAGTCTCGTATTTTCTTCGCCAAAACGGCTCGCATTCTCGAAATGTTGTGCAGAGCTCGAAATCTTTATTTTGTTTGAGCTTTGTTAGGTGTCTTGGTATTTTAAGTTTCAGCTCAGTTCATTGTAAAATCTCGATCTCGGATTATTCCGATTACTTTCTGGACAAAATCTCGGGATTGGATTTACAAAGGGCCGTCTCAACATTTCGGATAGTCCCGGATTTGCAGCATTCGCTACCCAAAAATTTGAATCGTTAACGAATCACATTAACACTAAAACGGAGTATCGTTGAAGCTGTGTCTAAATGTGAAACAAATTCCAAAAAACGAAACTTACATCGATCGTATGATGATGTTTTCATGACAATCATGAATGAAATATCGAAAAGTAACAACAATAAAATATTATTTTTTGCATGGTATCACAAATATAAATACATCTTCTGTTAGAACTAAACATGAAAAACGTATTCAAGAATGCAAAATAATCTATAGTGTGTATATAGGACTCAATTCCATTCCTTTTTTTGTTGGACACCCATGAGAAGACATCAAAATATAGCTATGTATGTGACAACAAAAAATAATAGAAACTGAATACTCGTTGTATCTTATACATCATACTGCAGCTGCGGTCTTCTTCAGAGTAACAAACGTACAGTTCTGAGCGTGAGGTTGTCGTTTTAAATATGTAGAGAGACTGTGTGCGCATTTCATTTATGGTATGTAATATTTTTGTTTTGCTATAAATGATTATCTCTCCCTCAGAACTGCATATTTTTTTGCTTTAAAGAAGGCTTCGGTTGCAACTGAAAATTTAGTTTAAACGTTATATTCATAAAAAAACCAAAACTTTTTCAATCAAATTAGATATTACGAGTTAACACATAAGCTGTCGGCACGATTCATGACTGATCGCCTTTCATGCAAAATGTAGGTATGTTTCTTGCAATGTTAAAAAAATGAGGTTGTGAAGATACCATGCAAACGTTTTCTATCATATAACCATCAGGTTAGTCTTTATTTACTCTCCAGGTGCTAATTAGACGGAACACGTATTAGTTTTTTTATTTTTTCTCCACCCCAGCCCCATCCCCCGGGGCTTATTAGGAGCTCCCTTCCCTCCTCTTGTTTCAGCTTTTCATGTTTCAAGTTCTGACACGATCGTCAATTGTCAAAATTTTAAAACACAAAAAAATTTGCCACGTTCAGTGTTCGTCTTTCCCTGTTTTGGTTTTTGGATTGCAGCGTGCTTGGCAGCAAGAGTCTAGATTTAGAAATCCAACAAACTCTTCCATATCTTTGTTGGGGGTGCACTCTGTTGTTTTGTTTTAAAAGCACCGGCTAAGTTTAAGATATTTCTCGCCCCCCATTTATTTTGAACTGCCCTCCTTCCCCCTTTTTCGGACCAGTTTAGCTATATGGCTTTCCACAAATGTTGAACTAAAGGCCATGCACATTCCAGCTTGCAAAGGCTAAGTAACAATAACTGCAAAAAAACTTTCATACTGTCATACAAATCTTGATAATTCCATAATTTCAACGGCGGCTTCCAGTCAATTCTTCACCCAGTGTGCTATTAATTAGTACCACAATCTGAAAATCGTTGTTTATAATTGACCTGGAATAATTCGTCAGACTCAGAACGATTCTTAATGAAAAAGAGAAATGAATTAGTAACCTGATAATAGCTAAAGATTCACTAAAAGTTTCATTTTCTTTTACATAACGTTAATTCACCGGCTGTCGAAAGTATGTAATGACAAATTTTAATCCCTTCAGCCTAAAATATGCCAAAAGATGTAAGCCTCGATATTTTTGCTAAGAATGTGTTTTCTAGAACTGATCAGCTACTTTCGAGAGCCAGCAACCTGAACTTGATATTTAAACTTGTTCCTAAATTCGTTTAAACTTGTACATGAATTTCAGTTTTCTTACAAAGTTTGTTGTTCTAGAAATGAAAGGCTCCCAGAAGGAATGGCACGAATGCAACTTCTACTAGCTAGTTCTTAATTTTCTGCCAAATATGGCTGAGTTTATGCTCTGGAGATTTCCAGCAAAGGTTTCTGACTCGACAGAACCCAAGGACGTTTGTCTCTACAATTCTGAAAGTATCTTAAAATATAGGTAGTAATTAGTAATAATTCATTCAGTTCTACCAGAGCCTACAGGTTTAGTTTGTTCTCAGGTTGTTTTTATTCTTTATTTTTTTAAGTCAAACTTGCAATTGAGTCCCAACGTTCTTCAAAAAAAATTATTACGTTGTTTTGTTATCACTTGCGTGCGTCATGCATTGGTTGTTAAGATTCTGATTGCTTTAGCCATTTTATAGGTCTATGAACAATAATCTAGAAAATCGGTAACGTTAAGTCAATTCTATTTTTCCTTATCATTGTTTTGTAAATCGATTTAACCAAACGATTTTTCCACCACATTCGAGATTAACTGATACAACTTTACGAGGTGATTATTGATTTTGTAGCGCCAAACTGGCTATCTACACCATCTCGCAACCAACGCGAAGAATAGCCGTTAATTAGACCACACAAATCGCGGCGATTTTTACGATATGGTAGAACTGTTCTTTGCGTTGGAGCTATACGCTTCCTGTGAATAGTGTGGGAGGGCGAGTTTTTACACAATACACCGGGATATCAGATAAACACTTCTTCTAATAAATAAAGGAAGTTACTTATTTTATATATAACAAATGAAACGACTTTCTCAAGGTAAATTGCAATAGTTTGAAGCTACACGAGTTGACCTTAACTACAACTTTAATGCTGCTCCGTGTTGTGGGCGTGGGAAAAAAAACTCCGGGTATAAGTTTTATGACCTTGTGCCCGCTATGGTGAGTATATTCATAAAGTAACGTCACAAAAACCGCTAAACAAATAGTTTTAGTATGGCAATCTGTAGTGAATGTGTTGTTTCACGTCTGACCTGAAATTCACCAGTTGAAAACTTCAATAAGTTTCCTCGTTTTTTTTAAAAATTTTTTTTTGATTCGCTTTATAACTATAATTGTAAACACATTTGGCAGGCAAGTATATGTATGGTAAAGTGTATTCATTCTTGCTGGAACTGTATAAAAAAATCCAGCCTGTCATATCTGAAGCTGAACAGCCCTCTCAACAACACTGAAGCGGGCAAAATTATTGCAAAAGAGTCGGTTAACACGCAAATTTTTATGGACGAGTAACTCCTTAAATTAATGTACAAATGTAAAATGTAACATTGGTAAAAAAGCGCAAAAGAGGAAATATCTTGATAAATTGATAAAGTCGTTGAGGACCTTGACAATTCGACTGCAATTATCTGCTGCTAGTCTTTAAATGCTACACACCGCCTGAAGAAGGCTAGCAGGCAGTGAAAACTTAAAACGGCACATATATATTCACTAAGAAGATATCTCCATAGACTTCGCACAATATATGTTTACACTTTCTTTCTTACCAACAACTTACCACACATGTATATACTAAGTTATTCGTCAGCTGTGTTGTTTGTTTTTTTTGTTCTTGTCAAAGCACAGGCGGCCTAGGTACAAAATCAGTGTGGTTCTTCAAATACAGTATTTGTGTGGAACCATGCGCCACGAGCGAAGGAAAATTAGAATTTGATTTTCAATAAAATTTAATTAAACTTGGTCTGATGTTGTTTTGGTAGTCTGTTGATCATTTTGAGCTGGGTTTTCAGTAGGTTTCTAAACGATTTTTCGGTGCCCTTTGGGTTCACCGTGAGAGAAAAAGAGAAAGGCTTGAGACTTTGCAAGACACCAATCGCGCTACGATCGACAACTTATCCTTTACATTCCCTTCCAATGACTTTAAGACAAACACAGAATCAAAGAAAAATTGTTCTCCTATCATGATATTGTATTAAGATCAAAAAATAAAAAATTTGAACTCTTCTTAACATCCATTTTTTCTTTCTTTTGCACTAGTTTTTTCGCTAGAAGCAGGTTCCATATAAATACTGTATTTTTAAGTCCACGTGCACTATTTTTGTGCCTTAGCCGCCTGTGGTCTAAGAAAAAGCTAATTATCGAGTAGACCACGGCAGGTGGTTGTTTATCACCCAGTAACAACCGGCTCAAGGGTGTTACGAGAATATACTGCTTAGAAAGTAAGTTTTAAAACACTGTTGGATATAAACGGTTCAAATATCCGGCTACTTTTTCTCGATCGAAAATCTCGTTTTTTGACGTTCGTATCTACGTATACTTTAATAGTAGAAATAACGGCAGAGTTTATCAGATTCAATCAAAGAACTCAGTTAAATTTCACTGCAGGTAAAACAAGGTCGCTTCATTAAAATCGTCTTTATTTATCATCTTATGTTTCGATGTTTCTAAAACAAATTCGAGTTGTTTGAACTATACAAGTTTTGAGTATTGTTTCCGTTAAAGATAAATAAAGTAGTGTTAATTGTTTCTATCTGCCATTTCGTTTCATAACTACTTAGTTTTCGTCTTGATAACTTCATTGATCTATGAAAAACAAACTTAGATATAAATGTTTCAATAAGGTTGAGTTGAATTTTCAAGTTAAAGTTTATAAGTCGGTATTAAACTTTCGTGATATCTACATTAAAAATCACTACAAATTTGTTGTGTTCCCCGTGGTTTGCAAATACAGTTGAAATGAAAACATTGCGGTTTGTTTGCGAAACTCTGCAACAACGTGTTTCTATATTAAGTAGTTAGCGCAATATATCATGCCGATCGACACACGGAATACTCACGTATAAAGTTTGATCATCGCAATTGGCGTACTTTACTAACTGCGCACAAAACCACGTATCAAAACTTCTGATAACTATCTTCAAACCTGAGTTTAGGCAGAGATTTGGGATCTCGCACGATTAAAGGTACCGTTTACAAAACTTGTTAGTTTCCGTTTCAAGTTCATGTAAATAACGGGATCCAAAGAGTCTTCGTTTCCGAATTTTCTTTGTAAAACGGCAAGTCATGATTTTCTCATATTTCTTTTTAAAAACGTGTAAGAATCGGATTTTTTTTCGTGCGTTGTCAAGCATGCAGAAAACGAAAGAGAACAAAACATACTAAATTGAGCGCTATACTTCCCTCCACAAGCACAGAATTTGTTTTGCTGATATTCCCAAACATTATCAGTTCTCGAATACACTCGTAATTTCTAGTTTTCTAGAAGTCATTTCTTAACATTTTTAAAAAGTGGTTCCCTTATCTAACTTTTGTCCTTAATTTACATGGTTTTTTGTTGTGCAAATCTCATACCGTTTACTGAATTGACTAAGATGAAGTCACATGAGTAATTACTGATGACTTTCGAAAAGGTTTACAAATACGGTACTGTATTTTATATCAATTAAGTGCAAGATTGTGTGTCCACAGTGTATTACAACGGGGATCTTCATGCACGACTGTAAATTAGATATACAGACAGTAGAACTATAGCTGCGATCACGTGTTTTTGCCAGCACAACTTATTTCGTGTAAGTTCGATTCTGTTCAATTGTCCAACCCATTCGAATTCAATCCACGGATTCAGTTCGATTGAGTTCGATTTAAGAACAGTTCGATTCAGTGGTTCGACTAGCTATATCGCTATATATACCATCGGTTTTCGTTACGTAGCCTGTTGTTTATTGTTTCACATGGCTTCAAAACTGCAAATAAATGAAACTAGCTTCCACCATGATGTTAAATTAGAGTAGTTGAATTAATATCTAGTTATCCTTCGCCTCACGCATAAGTTACACTTCGCTCATATTGCCCCTGTTCTGGAAAGCTTGTAAAAGTTTGTCTTAGGAATTTGTAATATCTAAATAAAGACGCAAATGAAGTATCAAAAGAGAAATTTAGTAAGTATCATTATTAACATAAACACTGATTTTTTGTACTTAACAGAAACCAAAGTTTAAGGTAGAAATTTAATACCCTTTATTGCTCCAGGGCTTAAAATTCATTTCTGTGCTCTGTCGCTGCGTCCGTATGGCGTAGGAAGCGTTTATATTGTATATTCTCCATAACAGGACTCACAGAGACGGTAGGAGTAGACGTTATGATTTGACGGAGACGGACAATGGCTGATTTTTTATATGACTAAAACATTGAAAGTTAAACCCGACTAAGCGTTGTACTTTAAAACTGTCAAGTAAAAAAGTAATTATGATAAGCTGGAATGAACACGCAATGAACACAGTTAATATATTGCAACTGGCGCAGGAGCCAGTATAAAATCGTTTAATCCCAAGGTTTCGACCAAACTCTATAGCCAAAAATATCATTCGTGATGAAAACATTTTTGTATCCGGAGACACCGTCAAAGTTGATGTAAAAAATATCTGCAAATTGCATTGGTAATGTAACGAAACAAGTGGAAGTGTCTTTTTGTTATAAGAACCTTTTTAATGAGGACATTTGGCTGAAAATCGCCAAAAAAATTTAAGAACATGTTAACAACATGCTGAGGCTGAGAAAAGGTGAAGAAAGTTTATGCATGATGATAACCTATTGCAAATAATTCATAATTCGTTATTAAGAATTTGCATTTCAGTGGGCTTCTGGTTTAAAGTCCGCAGAATTAACAATTTTACATCACATGTTTTTTTACTTACCGAATCGTACAAAGTACATGTGCAAATGTGTGTATACACAAATGTATCACATATACGGTACGTGTTTTATGTATATTGTCTATAACCAGATAAAGATATTTTAAGAACATCTTTAAGAACATTTCAGGCTGATATCCCGAAATTATTTGAGAACGTTCAGCTCAGTCGAAAAATCCGACGTTCTTATAAAAAAGTGTGTATATATGTCAACAACTATGAAAGAAATGTGTATTTACGATGAACTAATACTAACTTTAACAGACCATCAAAATTTTTCACTGACCTAAGCAATTTTTTTTTGCCGGTTTCTTTTGCGATATGCAGGTTCATTATTGTACACTTGACATCAAACATATAAACCTCTACAAGACTTGGGAAAAATTTAAAAAAAGATTAAAAACATTCTAATTTATAAAAATTTTAAATTCTTAAAATTTTAAAATTCTGCACCGTTGTAAAATGGAAGATATGACGTCTGGACTGTAGTCCTTCGTCGCAGTGAAGGATTTGGTTTGGTTTTTGACATTTGAATTATCTTTTCTAAGATAAATTAACAAGAAGAGAAAAAATTTTTAGCAAGTTTGATGATTGAAAAGTTGGCGAATCTTAGAGTTTAGGTAAGTATATATAGCTATAGATTTATTGTTGCGTATCAATTCTTGGAAAAGAAATAAGCCATGATTTCAATAGATAAGTTCGTTTTAAAATTTGCGTCTTAAAATTGGAGACCGTGGAAAAAGGAATCGCCTGAAAAGTCAATTTTGGAAACATTTTTGCATATTGAGTTAAATTAGAATATTTTCACTCACTTTGTGATTTTAAACACTAGCCACTACTGAATTGTTTTTGTAGGTTAATACATTTTAGTACCGACCGGCTAATGGCACAATATACCGATATTTTTGTGTATTCACCGGAGCTTCCTCTGCGCTAATTAACCAAAAATCGTCGATCGCTTGCGAAAATTACGTTATTAGAAAAAAAGAAGTCTTTTCAAAGCGGCTGATCAAATCGACACAAAATCTAAACTTTCTTCTTTTATAAATAATGGTCAGAAAAATCATAATGGTTAAACCCTTTCTAATTTCCCTTAGCTAGCTTTGTACGTGACTATGTGAGTTTTTTTCTCCTTTTGTTTATCATTTTGTTAAGGCAATAACACTTTGAAAGACGCGGCTTTTTTAAAGCAAAATATGTTTCCTGTTCTTTGCATCTAGAAATTAGATTAAACTTTTGTTTGCAGATTTTTGTAAAATTTATATATTTGTCACTAATCAAGAAAAAAAAACAAAGGAGAAATACAAAATTTACATCTTGAATTCTTTATCGCACTGCATAAACCGCTTGCAAAAGTATTACTCTTTACTCTGTGAAAACAATACAATTCAAAACTTGAAAATAAAGATACTATATATTTTTTAGACCTAGTACCTTTAAATTAGTATGTTATTGTCATGTTGCGTTAGATTTTTTTTAGTTTTCTGTTTTCGTGATGTAGATCATAGAGTTGCTATTAACATACTCAAAGGTACAGACTAAAAGGCAGCGGGGCTGGCTAAACGGCTCTTTTTAGGGTTTCGATATAAATATGACGTGTCGTAAATGTAACTGTAAATATCCTTCAACCTGCTGGCTCCTTAACTTCCTTGGAAATTATCTTATGGTAGGTAGAACCGATTCATTTTACGCGCCCTTAAAATTCCACAACCAACTCCCAGCTCGCCCTGAAGCTCAAATCAGAGCGGCGTAGATCTCTTCTTTAAGTCGTGGAGTCGAATACTGTCGAGGTCAGAGAACTTTTTCTCATTACTTTGAGCTGGTTAAAAGAGACCTAGTGAGGGTGCTGTGGATCGGCGAAACTCGGATCATTTCCCGTTTCCTGTGACAAGGCCTCACTCGAAGTTTTAAGATTCGTTTTATTCATTTCACTGTCATTTTTCATTATTCTTTGTTTAGATATAATAGTGTGCACTGAACCCAGAACTTAAATCAAGTGACTCCTCATTTTAAGAAAAATGAACGCCCCGAGTAACCTAATGAGTCTTTGTTTGAAACCTTTGGCTGCAATTTTATGCCTTGTTTATTGAGTGTGCTTTAGTTTGACTCTTTTTCAAACTCTATTAGTGTGAACGAAAAGCAAACTGAATCAATCAAAATTTAAAATGATGAAGCCAGCATCTGGTATTGATTGTGCTCTTTGAACTTTAGTGAAAAAAGGCATAATCTTTGACATGTTTACTGAATGTTAAGTGTTAGTGATGTTTCTATTACAGGGTGTGTAATAGCAGGATTTTCTAGAAGAAACTGAAATTTCTGTTCACGAGACACTGGAATGTTGGAGTCAAAAACTTAAAACGTATCGTAACCTCCCATTACTGTCTATTTAATCTAAGAATTTTTAAATTTTGTTTAGTAAAGCACAAATTATTGCAATACTCAACTGAGATAATGTACACCTACATAAGAGCTTTGATCTTCTCTGCAAGGATCGTACTTGGAATTCGAAACTAAAAAGATAATCGTCTGAGAGTACACAAATCTTAATCTTCTTTGATATGAAGATTTTTCTCAGTTTTTAACTTGTACTCATGCGTTTCACTGTTTTGAATGGACCGATTTTCGCACTCTCTTCCTGCTTTTGATATTTCCTCTCATTAAAGCATTCAGGTTTTTTTGTCCCTGTTTTTGCTTCGGTTTTTTGTTATATCTAACAAATTTTACACTACGTTAATTTTTTTTTATTCTTTCTCTTATTCAAGACTTGTCCTTACGTTTCAGTCTGCAGGTTTGAACTATATAGAATATTAATTAGTAAGCTATGCTAGTTGCCATAAATTTAATATTTGTATAATTCTTTGTGCTTTTTACCGGCTCCGGGACTTAGCGCGTGCTGATAGAAAATCCACAGTTTACTTTTGGATTTTTCTACTCGAGTCTTTATACACTCTTTTTTTTCACAAGAGTATACTTTTTAAGAATATTGAGGTTGAAATTGGCCCAATTTTAAGAATATTCTAAGAATAATGACGAGGCTCTTACTTTGTTAAGAGTTTCATTTTGCATTCTTGAAAAAAAAAATCACATTACTATAGTATCTGAGCAAAGTCCAGATTTGAATACTGTTCTGGTTTCCAGCTCATATATCTTAAGTATTAACTTTAAGCTAAAAAGGCGATATTTTCTTAAAAATCAAAGTTGCAGCTCCGACAGGAGGCAAAGATGCAAGCGCTACACTCAATCATATCAAAAACGGAATATCTATGTCAATGTTCCAAAATTAAGAATATTCGAAAGAATATTTTCAGCATAAAAGCGGCCAAAAAAAATTAAAAATGTCCATCCTCGGTCCAAAAACAATATTCTTATTAAGATATAAATGAATAACGTAGCCCGCGTTCTCCGGACCGGTCTAAGTTGTTTCGTGTTTGAATGTGCTACAGGCAAATATCTGTAAACCCTGAGATGACCTCGTAAATTACGAATAGGCGTAAATTATAAATAGCGAAAAGACAAACGATTGTCTGCATACTTGTTTCTGATTTATCTATGATAATTTATTCAATTCTCCCATGCAGCAATAACTTTTTTAGTAATTATCTAAAGTGCCCAGTATACACAAATGAAACATTTAAGAAGATACGAGCTTTCAACTTGTGAATCAATAATTTCTTCAATTTCATATGCAAGTTTTCAAACTACCATTTGGTAATACGTATGAAACTACAGAATGGCCAAAATAAAAAAGAGTTCAGTTTTACCAGCAACTGCCCAGTTTAGATCGTAGGAACACTTGGTATCACAGTCAATAAGTAAAGCAGTTAAGTGTCAAATTTTGTATTTCAGTTTTGATGCTAACAGTTTCAATAATTCCCCTTTGGAGTTATATATAGAAACATAGAATATCAAAATCGATTTTTCATTTGGTATTTCTTTACAGCATTGAAAGATCTATAGCTTTGTGCTCGTACTATTGTTAAGAGTAGGTGTATTGTGTATTTATGCTTCACAGTCAATGGCATTATCAATATTGACACACTGCGGCCTTTAAATTTTAACGCAACATGAACAAAACTTGCATTTTGTCATGGTGAAGAAGAAACGAAGTGTTGATTTTATCCTAAAGAAACGATGGGCTATGTACAAAATTGAAAATTACCACAAATAAAAAAAATTCAATGTTAGTGCTAAAAACACCATAAAATTTTCTTATTGCTTGCTCCAGCTGTCTTGTGAACTTTCTATTATGAGCTTTGTAGATCAGTCTAACTTTGGAAGACCTAATTCATGTTCCTTTGTTTTATATTAAGGGGTAGATTTTGAAGCAGATTGACACACCGATTAAATTGTCTGCAACATTTTTACTGGGGTTGGGGACATTGTCAAATTTTTTCAGCCCAGATTTTAATGCTTAAACTGACACAAAACTATGTGAAAATCAAAAGAATTTGTTTTTGATTCTTTTGTATATTTTGAATATAGAATTATAAAGGGTTTGAGGCGAAAACTTTGGTTGACAGTCAGTTAATTATCTCGCTTATCTGGTTGGTCATAGCAACAGCCACCTGCGTGTGCTGATTAAAATGGTTCATCTCGGTCTATTGACAAATATTGTTATATGTGACAGCAAAATAAATCTTTAAAACACTTTTTTTTTCATTAAAATTGAGAAACTCGATGGGAAGCTCAAATTCGATTCTGGTTTGAAAATCTGAGAAACTTGCTGAAAAGGAAACAGTTAATGAGAAAAGGTTTGCGTTTGATTTGGGGAAATATACTGATGGCAAATTGTATACTTGCGGTACAAAAAAAATATTGCGGGCAAGTGCAAATAACATTTGACATATTCAATTATTTCATCTTCTGTATCGAAACATACTTCTTCTTCATTTGAAAAGTTTGTTGTTTTTTGCTTCAACAGAAAAGAAGAGTGCATGGCCAGCAAAGCAAATGACAGAGGGAAAAACAGCAATTTTGATCAAGCGTGAAATACTTGCTACGGAAATCTATAGCTCGATCAGTTGGAAAAAGTAAAATATGGTCAGGAAAGATTTACCGCTGGTAATATAACTAGAAAAGCCCAAATGTTTCGCTCAAACGGTAACGCTTCATAATAGAAATGAAAACTTTTCTTAGTGCACATATATTATCGGGTTTTCGATGGTTTTTAGTATATACTCGACTCTACGAGAGATTGAAGAAATTAACATAAAAAAGACAGAGTCAGTTTCCAATACTAGAAGGTAAATTCAACTTGTTTCAATCAGATAGCGATTAGTCTTCATCAAACAAAAGCAGAATCAAACAGAAGAACAAGGAAATTAGACCAATCAGAAGACAGAAACAATTCTGCAAATTTTGCTTACTTTTCAAATGTACAATGAGTAGCAATAATTCTTCGAAGTTTGATTCCTCGACATCGTCGACAGAAGAAACTACTATTACAGCGGTTTTCATGATAACAGTTGCAGTTACTGCAGCTACTGGGAACATCTTGGTTATTGCTGCCGTGTTATGGAACCGCAGGCTCAGAACTGCAACAAACTTTCTATTTCTCAACCTGGCCGTGGCTGATTTTTTCCAAGGCGCGGTGGCAATGCCATTGAGACTAGCAGAAGTGTTGAACAGCACAGACAAAAAGCCTTTGATTCCATGTCTTGTAGTTGTACCGCTGACCGTTTTCTTCTTCGGCGCATCCAACTTCAACATGACCTTAATAAGTCTCGACCGATTCGTTGCGCTACATTGGTCATTTGTTTACCCAGTTCTTGCAACTCCATTCAACTTGTTCATGATTATTATGTCGCTTTGGGGGTTCATATTTTTGCTTGCCCTTCTACCAGTGGTAGGTGTTGGCCGGTCCAGAGACGTTGAAACTGTCAATATTTGTCTGTATACGACCACGTTCACGGAAGAATATCTTTACACCATGTTCTCGTTTGTTAATTTCGGTGTCATGGTTGTGCTAGCCGTAACAAATATTTACATTTTGAGGACGGCACAACGTCAAATCCGCCGTATTCATGTACTAAGGCAAAGCATTGAAACTGGGCCTGGAAGTGCGTGCAAAAGCGAGCCTAACGAAAGCTCTCTCAAAGTACAAAACAACGAGTTCACGATTAGTGACAAATCAGAAAACGAACCAAGCAGAATTGCTGGCAACAAAAATACAGCTTGTTGTGGCGTGAAAAGATACTTCAAACGAAACAACAGAGTTGGTGTCATCGAAGATGGAAGCAGAAAAGAAGCTCATGGAAATAGCCTTGGTGTCGGTCCCAGCCACGCAAAGCAGAGACTTTCCGTCAACGCTTTTATCGATGACAAGCCAAGCAGAAGCTGTCTCTCTATTTCAGATTTTCCAACAGCTGAAAATTCCTGTGATAGAAAACACAGCAAAAGGCAAACTTTGAACAAGGAGAGACGAGCTACAAAGACTGTCCTTATCATTGTTGGACTGTTTATCATTTGCACCACGCCTATAACAGTGGTTGATATTATGAGCCTCGGTGGGTGCGTGGGATGTATCCCGCCTACTATCATCAAAATCTTTGTCTGCCTCGCCTACTCAAATGCTTGTGTTAATGTGTTTGTTTATGCTGGGTATAAAAAAGATATGAAAGACACATGGATCGCGATGTATAAGAAGCTCAAAGGAGCACTAAACCGCATATAAAAAGCAAAGACCAATTTTTAAGACAAGTGACCTGTTGATCCCTAACAGTAGGAAACACTCTAGACGTTTCAAAAAATTTGGAAACTAGTGTCCCCATTCTCCCAAAAATCTATCCAGAAGTTCCCTTTATCCCTTAAAATAAAATATAGTATCCCTTTTTCCCAGCAAATAAATCCCTACACGTTCCCGAAACCCCTAGAAGTTCTAGCCGTAGTACACAAAGCCAGGTCGTTTTACATAGGAAGCTTCACTGAGCTCCTTAGTTGAACTGTTCAGCTCGCAGGTTTTCATGTTTTGTGCCTCGTACTGGAAGTTGAAGGAAGAGCACTTGAGATTGCTGAAACATCTGCGTGCACAGTCATCTACAGTGGAAACCATCGCGGTGTCAGTCACGTGACCGACAAGGGATTTGTCTCTGTCATATAGAGTGGACATTAGGACTGGCTGTATGTGCGAAATCTCTGTTGAAGAAAAAACAGAATAATGTAAATTAAAATGGTATCGAAACTTTCAATTCCTCCAGCTTTCTTACTCCATATCAAGGGTGGGCAGAGATTGTTTTGTGGGGGAAGATTGGGAGGGTGGTGGTGGTGGTGGGTGGGGGGGGGGGTAGGGGATGGGGGCAGCTTTTTTTATCTCTTCGAGCAGATAAGGCGTTTCAGGGCCTCAAAACGTCAAAAGAAAAGTCAAAAGTTCCCCCATCGACCCACTGACAGCAAATCACTATCAACCATTCACTATCCAAACCTCAAAAGCCATTCATGATGTTAATCGTTATAAAAACTGAGCTTACCTATAGAATGAGCGACCAACGGCTTGGATGGGGCCATTTGAGGTTGTGGGGTTGAAGAAGGGGTGATCCTTGACACTTTTGGCAGGATTGTATGCATGGAGGAAAATGACGTATGTCGCTGTGGGGGTAAACTGGAGCCAAACATGACACTCTGTAAATCACAAATCAAAACATCTTAGATCAGTACAAAAACATTACATGGGCCACTAAATTGAAGGTCAGAAATATCAGCAATTATTTTCCGAAGCGTCTTTTACGCTCGGCCGAGTGGTTCCTAAAGCATTACTCTATTTGAAAACATTAAAAGAAGAGAACAAAATGTTACCTCAGAGCTGATTGAAGACTGAATTGACAGACTTGATTGCACCGACCTCGACGGAAGAGCGGAAGCTGCAGAGTTGTTATAACAGTACAACTAGGTGATGGTAAAGATAATGCTGTCGAGCTATGTAGGGTACCAAGTGACGTCATTTAGAAACGCACTGTTAATGACCTTCACCCTTTCAGTTCCAGCCAGATTATCATCTAACTTCTTAGATAATAATAAGAACAATTGATACTTAGAAAATGGTAACTTACATATCAAACACAGAGAATTACTGAAATGAAAAGTAAAGTTCTCCCAAACTATTTGAATGAAAAATAGGGGGGTCTAGTTAGGAGAATTTCCTGACCTATACAGATGGTAGTGAAAACTCATGGCAGGGGCAGCGCTTCCTTATTAGGATTTAGTTCCGGTAGGGCCTCCTTATTTGGATAAATAAATGATTGCACTTCACGTATTACTGAGCAACTGTCCTGCGGAACGAATGAATGATCCGTTCCGTCCACTGAAATCGAGAACTCGACTGCTAACAACATGATACATCGTTTAGAATATATGCTGCCTTGCTCACTTGACAGCAGCGACAGTAGTTAAATAATACTAAGACGTCAATTTTATAACAAGAAACCTTGTGTTAAAAGTTCTCAACATCTTAACTTTTAAATCAAGTTTTTTTAATTGCTTCAAATTGAATTAGAAGCGTATAGGAATGGGGAATCTTCTTGTAAATTATTTCAAAGCAAATCACCGTAACGGGGGCTAGTAGTTGGAATAATTCATAGCCTTCAGAGCAACATCACAAACCTTTTCGCAAAGTAATTCTGCAATATACCCAGGGGGCTCTTTGGTCCTGTGCTGCAATCCATTTTGCTTTTGGATCAACACCAAAGGCTCCGGGCTTAAGCGGATTCTCGATTGCATGTGGCATGTTACTGTCGTCATAGCCCGGTTGAGTCCAGTTGTGTGCTGGGAGGCTGCTTGAACACCTCCAGCTTTTGTCTGTCACCTAGGATTCAAGTTGAAAGGAAAATAGGAAGTGAAAAACCTTTAAAACAGCCTGAAATGTGTGGGACTCAGGAGATGGATCAATGGTTAGCTCTCGTGCCTCCCCCCTCTTTGGACTCGAGATTGAATCCCAGGGTTCTCCTAGTAGGCTAACATTCGTCGACTCTGTCTGAATTTTGAAAGAGGGAGGGTGGGGGCACCACAAGCGCCACAGGTGCGTGATTTCTAGGGGGGTCTGGGGGCATGATCCTCCAGAAAATTTTGAAAATTCGATGCTTTAAAATAGCCATTTCTAGTATTTTGAGACCAGTTTCTTGATCTTAAACCTCTTTCAAACGATGAATAAATTCACAAATTCACAAAGAAATGGCATTAATTCATGCCTTATTCACAAAGAAATGGCATGAATTCCTTGGTTTAGCATATTGTCGAAAGAAATAATAATAATTCGGCACTGATATTAATTTTTTGGCCATCTGAAAGGGGTGGGGGGGAGGAGGCGCACGGGCCCCCCATGCCCCCTTCGATCCGCTATTGTTTCTCGGGGTGCTCTGGTTTTCCTCCCTTAACAAAATCGACATCTAGATAGTTTTATTTGGCTGTGGGGCTGTGCCCTCAACAAAATCGACATTCATATTTATTCTTTGTATATTTGTAAAAAATATATTTGTAAACAGTTAATTGGTTATTACATGGTAAACAAATAAACTTTGCAAGTGTAAAAGCTGGCTCTAGGTTTTACCGTTCCGTCGCTGAAAGAAGCAACTACACCACCAACTCCCCTCCTGTTCCGAATTACGACGGCGATGACCAGGGCGTTACTGTTAAACGTGTACTGTTGCCCTATTCGCCACACGCCATTGTTGAGAGGCCTGGTAATTAGTTTTGCGTCCTCATACACCCATGCTGTATCATCAGCGGAAAGAATTGCTGTAAGCACTGCAGTATTGAAAATTATTTGTGAATATGTGACTGTGTTCTTTAATCGCTTTACTTATATTTTCCAAAGCCTGTACGATTCGTTAAAGCTAGATATACAAAATAAGCGATAAGAGGTAAGTATAAACAACTTTGAAGGCGCCGCTAGATACATAGAGTATGTTATAAAGTTGCGCGGGGAGCCGAATTTTTACTTTGCTCACTAGTGAGAGATGCTTTCAGCACAATAGAGCAAAAATTGTATCTCCGAGAGGCCTGTATCACCGCTAAATTTAATAGCAACAGTAAATGTAATACCAACGCAAAATGTAATAAAATTTAACACTAAATATAATACCTACGCTAAATGTAACAAAAATTAACACTTAATGCAATAAAACTTGCCAACAGTAAATTTTAATTATTTAACACTAAATGAATAAAAGTGATAACCTTAGTTTAATCTTCTTTCTTATGTACAATTTGAGTGTTTCGATTAAAAAAGATGGGGTAGGGGGTAGAGTGAATTTCATTACAAGTTAGTTGAAACACGATTTAACTATTGTAAGTCACCTGATGGTTCTCGTTTTTCTGCACGTGCATTGTAAGTTTTATTTAGACGATTTCTGTTTCAAACTGGTGCACGGCTGTGGATCTCCAACCTTAAGGCTCTAACCATCTAACACTTATCACATGGAGGAAAGTTATTGGCCTGAATTATAGTTTCAATTTGCTAGTACTAGTATTATTGTATATTATTTCCAAACTTACCCTGTCCATTAACTAACTTCATCAACGGTTGGATGATAAGACACAATTGCGCAACCTATCAAGTTAAACCATAGTTTAATAAGACGATAACTGATTCCAAATAAGTAAAAACAGGCCAATAGTATACTCAGTCACAAATGTGTACTCTCATTGGCTAACCTACTCACCATCTATTTTGCAATAAGAGAAACGAATTTGCAAACTACCAACGGTCGCTGTAATCCTACTCATGATCACTGTCTAAATATTGAGCAATAGACAAAGAGTAACAAAACTGCCAAAGTCAGTTTACACAAAAGACAATTGTAGATTCTTCAAAAATTCGTTTTTATTGGTTTAAATTCGAAGGTAATATACTAGTTTTTTTTCTACTAAAACAATTAGATTGTTTTTAAGATTCTTATAGTAAGCTCGTCGCCTCGCGCCTCGTTGACTTTTCAGGCTCATAGAAAACTTCACCTCGTAGTCCAATTGTTAATTAGTTCCGAAGAAACAAACCAAAATGGGATTGGAGTTTCTAGCTCTATTGTCCGCTAACCGTAAAGCGAATCTTTAAGGGAAAAAAGCTGGTAACAATACCGGAACAACTTTTATCACCTATATTTAAAAAAACTTGCAAAATAATGGTGCAAAAAGAATAATTTTTATACGAGTTTGGCTTCCGAAAGCAATTAAAAGGTACTAGAAAACGAAATAAATTGGATTTATTTAAAGTAGTTGCTAAGAAACGAACACAGATAGACAATTAGCACAAGTGCAAGCCAAATTGGAAGTATCTGGTTAACAAATACATATTTAAAACAGGTGAGTATGAGAATTCAAGTTGTTGTTAGTGAGCTTTTGGAAACCTTATGTTTTTTATGGAAATCTAGATAAAAAGACGTATGCTCTGCTTGGCTATTAAACTTGACGAGAATTCAAGTGAGTTTTTCGAGAAAAAAGCTGGTTAAGATATCACTGTGGAAAACCAAGTCACTACGCAGTATAAGCTAGTATAACGTGTCCTGCTTTCTTCTCTAACTGACAGTGGTTGTGACAAAGACGGAGACAGTTATTGCAATGGTGGAAATCTAAAGATGGGGAGAGCAGCAATGACATTAGTATTGTTGTTGAGAGTAACTGCAGTTTAACGCTATAATAAGTAAAGTATAAATATGAAGCTCCCGGGTCTAGCTAGAGGAGACCATGCGTTCAATTACCTTTGGTCATGCCCTCCCTCCGCTTGGAGCTCGTTATGTAATCAGAATTTGAAATTAAATAAATTTGGTGAAGATGGTGTAATGTGAATACAAAAAGCTCGTTCATTGTTTAGTTATTGTCAAAAGTTACTCCTAGTTATTCAAGACTTTGTTCATATTTAAGAAGACTTCTTGTTCCGCTTTCATTTAATAAACGGCATCAGTACAGATAAATAGTAGGGCTTGGCATCTGAATAGAGTATAAAGATGATCTGTTGTTTGGTAGATGAAATCTAACACCTGTTTCGAATCTGGTAATTAAGGTAAAAGTTTCCCTTGGGTTTCCTCTAACTCTTGAAAATGGAATTGAAATTTTCGTATTCATAACTGAAATGAATGGCACAGGAACAATTTTTTTTGACAAGCTTAAATTTAATTTGTTGTTCCAAGATTACAAGATTCTGAGCTTACCCAAATCTATAATTTAATATTTGAATTTACTAGTATATTAATTTTGATAGTTATAATTTACTAATACATGACTGGTCGTTTGAAAACGTAGCTTATAGCTATTGGTTTATTTGCTTCAATTATCGAAGATTTTAAAACATTTATAATATGTAATGTCTATCGTCCACCAAGCACTTCGATCAACCATTGTGTTGATATCCTTAGTAATTGTCTCTTGGATGCTTTGCTTTTGAACCTCGACGTCCTTATAATGGGAGACCTAAACTGCAATTTGATGTGTTCAATCAATCCTGATGCCAATTCATTACGTGAATTTATGTCGACATTT
>JAOBAT010085430.1:0-18589 GCA_026413305.1 Hydrozoanthus tunicans
GGGGGAGGAGGGGAAGGGGAACAGTTGAAATTTTAATAGTTTGTTATAAGATCTGGAACTAGGCCTAGCTACATGTTGCCCGGCGACTTTTGAGATTTTCGGCAACTTTTCAGAGTTTCGGCAACTTTTTATATTTTTGATAATTTTCGAGATTTTTAGCACTTTTAGCTTTCGATATGAAATTTGACATTTTTAAAGGGTCTGATAGTTAGTTTAAAATAACGCCTAAGGCCTCGGGGAACCCAGGAATTGTTTTATACACGTATACCACTCCATGACGTCAGTTGTATCACGTTGGGACACTATAGTGAATAGGTCATAGAGTCACAACCGTCTACTGCTGTTTTCAAGTTGGCGGACACGATTAGTAAGTAAATATGATTCCAACTCAGGTGAATCTAAAAGCAAGGAATGAAGCAAACCTGCCGAACTGGTCTTTTTTCGTAAAGAAAGTTCTTTTAGTGCACAAGTTTCTGAGCTCTGCTTCTGCTGAAAGTGATTTTAGCTTCATGAAGAATTTCTATACAAATCAACAAGATCCAGCCCTAAAGGAGACAGTTTTTAGAAAGTTTTTAGTCTGATTGTTCGGCTTCTTTTGGTAATAGCAACATTTCAAGCTCAGTCTACAAATTATATAACTGTATATTACGCATAGTATATTTTGACTAAAAGGTTGTTACTGAGTGCAATAAAAAATACGAGAAGAAAAAAATCGGGATTACCTTTCATATCAAGACTTACCTTAAAGTAGGATTTGCCACAAGAATAGGTGAGACGACCGGAAGGACAAGTTTGTACTGTCTTGTTAGAGTTACAGTCAGCAAATGATGTTGTACTTTTGCAAAAAAAGCACTTCAAAGCGGAAACTGGTTGAAAAATATGGAAGAAATTTACCACATGGAACAAGAGAGTAAATAATGTTTAAAACTTCCTGAGGACAAAAATATCTGAACAGAAAAAAAATAAACATTAGATTAACATAGAACACGAGAAATAATCCGATGTTAGCTTATTCACCACAATCGTTTTTAATCGTTTTTATGGTAAATTGAATTTATGAATTTCAATATATATTAGTATTCAAGATGTAAGAAAACAGATGACTACTTTAGCAAACATAAACATCACGGACTATAAATTGGATTATGCTCTTTGTTCCTGTTCTTGTGGTAAATGCTTTAGCAACACCTTTATATGTAATAAAGCTTGCTATATAAACGGTCTGTCTATTTGTGTGTCTGTCTGTCTGCCAGTCTCTAATCTCCCTAACTTTCTATCGATATCCAGTCAGTGTTCGTCATTAAAATAATTTCTTATATTTAAGCGAGTCGTTGAACACTGACCTGTTGTTATTCCAGCAGCAAAAACAACAAAAAACATCACGGTTTTCATTTTCAACTGGTTGATTGGCCGGAGAAAGTTGCTGAAAGAAAAGTTAGTAAGTTAGCTTTGAGATTCATTTAAAGATCGAGAAGGATCTTGAGTCCGGGAAGAAGGGGGAAAAGAGAAAGTGAGGGTGAGTAGAAGGAAAACTGGAGGCCGGATTAGAGTGACGGTAAGAGGGAGGAGCTAGGAGGGAAAGATAAAGGTGAAGGGAGGCAGGAGGGGAGGGTTAGTAGGCCGGTATGTGTTTGTACCATTAAATGCGATCGTTTATTTTTTCATTGTTAACTTCATTTGAAGTGGTTATATTAAATGAGTGATCTTGTCTATTAATCAAAACTTGTAAAAAATAGGAGGATTCAAATTTGAAATTTTACACAAGATAGCTTCTGCCCGGTAAAATAAGTAATTTGCCTGAGCTTTGAAAAACTTATGGCTTTGAATTTAAATCAATACTTACAGCAAAATAGTGTTTGCACACTTAAATATATATACAGTGTACGTGCACCGCCTATCGTCTTACGATACTGGCAGTTTGTTGAAACAATTAACTCCGGTTTTATCGCTGCTCCTTCCACGCAACATCACCCCGTTTTTCAAAGTTTGAAATCGATTTAAGATTTAGTGAGCAATTTTAAAAAATCGACTGATATATTGTGTGTATAGTGTACTTTTAATACGTTAATATAAAACTTGAAAGTATATCAAATTGGCTAAAAGCAAACAAACTAGCAACAAATTAATATCAAGAAAACTAACTATATATCAGTTTGACTTTGCAAAAATATTATGTAGCAAGTTATGATTAATTACAGAAATACTGGATCACCCATACATCAAAATAAGTTGCTACATTTCTATGTGAGTCCTAAGACGAAAGTCTGAACATGAGAGAACATTTATTTCTGGAAAAATCGCCAGATCTATCAGCTAGAATAAATTAAAATCAAAGTAAGAGATCTCCTTACTGGCGCGAAACTCGAGTTACAGAGTTTTAATCAACTTTTGATCAACTTTTACAACGTTCTTCAATCTTTAAAACTTAACTTGTGAACATATTTTCTATGCTCTGAGCCAAGCGTATAGTGCGCTGTTTTAGTGAATGATTCAAACTCATTAATTCAAATAAAAATCAAAGTATTATCTTTTGCAAAGAAATCTTTTAAACCTTTTATTCTCACCGACTTTATCCCTTTCTATTTTACGGTAATCTCATATGGGGATCTCTTCATGAGATTAACAATTCTAACACTTTTAATAACTATAGTCATTCTCAACAGACAAAATCATATCATATAATTTATAACAAGAGCTAATCAACAACAAACTACGCGTACGATCGAGCTTAAACAAGCACTAACAAAAAAGTACGTTCTTGTACACTTAGTACTGTCGAAATGAAAAAAAAAACTACCAATACTATTGTGTTGGGAAACTAAATTATTTTAAGTGCTTACACTGCCGATTTTCGAACTAGCAGTGTCAGAACATGTCGCAACACAATTGTTCAACTTGATCTTGTTCTGTTCAGTTAACACAAGAAACACAAACTAAGTTGTAACAATTAAAGGAATAAATTTATCAAAACTTCGAAGTTTTCTGTTCTTACCAAACCATTTTCTTCCTCGCCGACAAAGCTGCAGTAGTAGTAACGCTTTCTGACCGTCTTGGAATGGTTGTCTCTTTTAAAACACTCTGTTGATGGGGTCATGTGATTGAGAAAAAGTATAATAATAACTTATCTGCGCTTTGATGCCACAATGATTTGACAAAGGCACTTTAAAAGCCAAAGTAAATTTTCGGCCACAAATGATGGATATACGAAGAAAAAAAAGAAAGCGTCATCACGCTTTTATTGTTTGAATATATTGGTGTTTGATTAAAAAACTATGTTGTTCCTTAAACGTAAAAACGCCTCGCTTAAAAATAGTTTTATGCCGCTTCAAATTGTTTCGAAGATCCGGCTAGACTTTAAAGTAGGCTTCGTTGAAGATAATTAGCGGGCTTTGTTAAACGTAAGCAATTAATATTTTAAAGAGTAATTCTAAAGTGAGGTAAACGATAGAGCTCTAACAGTGAAAAGTGCTTATATTGCTAAAGTTTTGGTCAACTAAAAAGTTGTTTGGTATCAATACTTAATTTATACCCTACTTGTAATTATAGTTTGTTACATAACTTGGTGAAAGATGTTTATGACATAGCTTGGTGTTTCTAGGAAATGAACAAATATACTGCGTCATAGTCTTACGTACTCATCATGAGTTGGTGTTCTAATGAATTTGCTAAAGTAAATTTCCTGCCACAAATGATGGATATAAGAAGAAAGAAAAAAAAGTCATCACGATTTAATTGTTTGAAGATATTGGCAGTTGGTTTAAAAAATGCCGTTGTTCCTTTCACGTAAAAACGCCGCGCTTTATCAAAGATTCACCGCTTTGAAAAACGTTTCGAAGATCCGGCTAGACTTTATATAGGCTTTGTTAAAGATAATTAGCGGGCTTTGTTAAACGTAACTATATAGCTTTAAAGTAAGTAATAAAGTAGGTTGAATGGCAGAGCTCTACGACAGTGAAAAGCGCTCGTATTGCTATAGCTTTGGTCAATTAAACAATTGTTCGGTACCAAAACTTGATATTGTTTATGACATTTTTCATAGCTTGGCGCTTTTTGTGCTAACTGAACCGAACATAAAAATGAACAAATATGTTACCTCATGATCTTACGCACTCAACGGCATTGTGTAAAATGAGTTGGTGCTGTAATGAAAAGTATTTGGTATTTAGTTGAAAGAAACTCGGTCGAAATTTGTTGCTTATCACTTCTTATTGCTCGTTTCTAGCGATTAATTAACCTTGTTAGTCGGCCTACCTCGCAAGAGGCCTCACTCAAGATTATCGTTTATGCCAGTCCGATTACGTCGCATTTGTAATCGGCCGGGAACAGTTACATGGTCAACCAAATCACCATACCACTTTGCCATTGTCGTCACATATTAAAAAAGCTCATACTAAGGAGGAATGTTTGCTCTGTTGGAAAGATTTATTAAGTTCTACTTCAGTATATCTATCATAATTTTCAGGACGCCGAAGAAACTACTTCCCTGAATGGCCCCTCGAATTGCTTACAAATTCACATACCGTTCGCAGTGGCAGTTCGCTGTTCGCGTTAGACTTACATAAAAGATGTCAAGGAGCATCAGTTTCGAAAAGAGTCTTCCCGTAAAACAAAAAGCTTAAATGATCTCGGATCAAACAAACTCATAGGAAACTCATAAGAAAATACTATTGTAACTCTTAGCAATCAACCACATTATAAACCAAAGTCACAGTAACAACATATATGCCACTATTCAGGAATCGCTCGAGAAGGGGACAAGTCAACAGACTCGAGATTGATAAGTTTATGTCAAGTGTTGTGACATTGTTAGAAAATTTTGTTAATGATATTTTCTTTTTGATCGTGATTGATCGCAGTCCTGTTTGTACATGTTAAAATAAATTGAAGCTTTTAAGTCTTTTGGATGCTACTTCAACTTTGAATCTCTGTAACTTTTATGTAAAGAACATCAAGCAGATCGAAATGGTCCAAGGACGAGCCGCACGTTGGGTACTACGAAGGACTACGAAGGTATAAAAGGGAAGACAATTTGACAGTAATGATTAAAAAATTAGATTGGGAAACTCTAGAAAGACGGAGATGTAGCGCAAAAATATGTCAGTTATTCAAACCCGGGCAAACGGCCTTAAGTTTTGCGAAAGCCAACAACTCCAGCCCCTGAACCCCAACAGCTAAACAAGACATTCTGACCACTCTTTTAAATTACCTCACTGTTCCTGTGACTATTATAAGTAGTCTTTTTATTCAAGAACAATTAAGGAATGGAACAACCTACCCTCTCACATCACCAATTTTAAATCCGTTAAATCTGACTTTTAACAAGCAATCCATACCTCCCAGATTCATATTTCGTGGAATGTAATTTATTTCTATCCTAACGTCTGTAATAATCAATTTTGTAGAGTGTAGACGATAACGGTAAAATAAAATAAAAAATAATGCACAAAACGATGCAAGTATCCGACCTTGACACTTTCACCTAAATTGGACAATCTGGATTTTGATGATGATATAGCAGCAGAAAACTACACAACTGGCTAAAATGTTAGCAAAGGTAACACTGATGTTATTCGCATAAACAGCGCGGTAAATGACGGAATCATGCTTGATCTGGGCTTTCTTAAAGACGTCAAATCATTTACATACTTGGGATGTGTTACAGTAAAGACACCAAGGGAAAAGTTGGCAAACAAGGTCAGCTCTCCTTATCGTGAAAACAGTCTCGTAGTACAAAGTAATTCCACTATCCTCCAAAATCAATAAACTCAACATTTTCTATAGCAATGTAGTAAGAGTGTGCTATTCTGTGGAACGTGGAAAACGACCAACACACATGCAGACTTTAGACTTTCATTAACAATAGCTTTCGAACCATATTTACTATGCTCCAGATCGGCCACACACTGCGCAAACAAAAAGATAAAAAGATGCCACAACACAAGTACTAAGTTCGGACCCCCTTGGAAAAAGAATAGTGGAAGATTAGGAGCTACCTGACGTAGATCTGCTTTGTAAGAACTAAAGGTCAGGGGAAAACACAGGAGCGAACTTATAAAATTGCCAAGAAACTGGGGGAAGTGGAGAACGCTTGTACGTGACCAATAGGCCTCATGACCTTAAAGGGTTGGGTGAGTGAGTGAGTGAGTGGGTGAGTGACTCTTGAAAAATTGTTATTTGGTGCACCGAAAGCAGTCTTATGAAACAAAACTTGTCTTAACGCACAACCTGGTTCAGGCATGTATCTCAATGCCACTTATAGTATGCATAAGTTAATCTATACCTCAACGAGATTGCATTTGAAATAAATGATCAGAAATGGTTCAAAATTATTAAAAAGGTTCATCCAAGTTGTTTGACTCTTTTTCATATTTCTATTTTCGTTTTTAATCTTTTTTTTTTCTCGTACGTTTACTATATATTTTTTTCATTCATTTACGAAATTACAGTTGTAAAAAAGGATTAAAGTTGGTTCGAGGCTGTTGGATTTCTTTCTTTCTTATGGGTACAATACAGCCCAGGAAAGGACTGTACATGCTGCTAAAGTGATACTGTTGACCATGTAGTTGTTTGCGGAATTGCAAAGATCTCCATCACAGCAAGTTATCTTGCAGTCAGTTAGTTCAGGACCCCCCTTGCAAACTGTTTCAAACTTTTCTGGCGAGCAAAATTCCTTTATAACACACCCTTTCCCAAACACTTTCTTGCCCTCTTTCTGTAGCAAAGATATATATATATATATATAGTCATTTAAAATAAAATCTTTCCTAGCTTCTTCTTACTCAGTTAGAAGTAACTCTATTAAGAAAAAAAAATTCAGAAGGTTAAAACGAGTTAATGAAAAATAGGTAAATAACAAAAAGGAATGAATAAATAAATGAAAATAAAATACTTGAACAACCAAATGGTGTTTTGATGTCTTTAAGTTTGTTTTATTTCAGAAAGCTCATAGTCTGCTCGCTAGTTCTTTTGGTAGTCGCAACATTTCAATCTCAATCTTCAAAAAAAAAATTGTGCACCGAGAATTCTTAAAAAGTTGTTACTGATTAAAGATTATTTTATTGAACAAAAGTCACCACAGGTAAAGCCAATTACGACAGTACATTACAGTTTGATTCGTGTTATATCTTATTTATAGGGAGACTTACTTTAAAGGAAACCGTGGAACAAGTTGTCAGAAGTGAAGGACAGAGTTGTTCTGTCTTGTAAGAGTCACAGTCAGCAAATGATTTTGCGCTGTTGCAGGTATAACACATCACAGAGGAAACTGGTTGGAAAAAAAGGAAATTACCGTCTGGAGGTTAAAAATAAACTAGCATTTTTTTAATCTCCCCGAGAACAAACTTCCAAACACAATATTACAAACTTAAGCTTTAGACTAACAAAAGAAACGAAAAAATAGTCTGATATTATTTTACCCACTATCGCTTACAATCGTTTTAATATACAATTTTATTTGTAGATCTTTTCAATTATTATAATTCATGATGTATGATAACCACCACTACTTTAGCAAACACAAAAATCACCGACTACAAATTAGTTCATGATTTTAAGATACGTTCCTTGCCCTGTTATTGTTGCAAATGCTTTACAATACCTTTTATATGTATAAAAGGCCATGTCGATAAAGCTAGTTTTACGGTCTGTTTATCTATGTATCTGTCTGTCTGTCTGGGAGCGGCTGTAAGCTTCCTAACGTTCTATTAAAGTCTCTGTTTCTTTTTTTTTACCAACAAGTTAAACACTGACCTGTTGTTATTCCAGCAGCAAAAACAGCAAAAATTAAGACAGTTTTCATTTTCAACTGGTTGATTGGCTGAAAAGTTTCGCTGAAAAACGATAAACTAAATAGTGATAAAATTCGAGTTTTGAGACTTTTGTATAGATTGGGTAGGATATCGAGTCGGGGAGGAAGGAGTAAAAAAGGGAAGCCTTAGGGTAAGGATAAGGAGGAGGGGACAGATAAGGTGACAGTAAGGGAATTGAAGTGAGGAGGTAAAATCAAATGGGATAGGTTAGGAAGAGGGTGAGGGTAAAGGGGGAGCGAAGGTTAGGGTAATGGTGAGGGGAGGGAGGAGGGCAAGGGAGGGAATCGAAGTTAGGTGAGCGAAGAGTATGAAGAAGTACTCTAAACAGACATGATAAAATGAAATTATATGATAATCATCTAAGTTGTAAAGCAAAATCTAATAAGAAAAAAAGTTGATACGAGGTCTTAAATTTTTATTTTCATTGCGCAAACACGCAGTTTTGTATTTCTGTTTTGGCTTATTAATTTCTAAGCACTACATAACTAAAGCCAGGGCATCTCTTTGAGATTCAGAAACACGTTGCTGTTTGCTCACCTCTAACTTTTAAGCAAAAGATTTACTAGTGTTTAGATAAACCTTTTACCATATCTGTACGGAGCTTGAAGTAGGCAAACAAAACTATAGTAACCAATATCAAGAAAATTAACTTTTTATTAGTTTGCCTTCACACAAAAATATAAATGCAGCAAGTTATGATTAATTGCATAGATAATAAATTACCTTTACTTTTCAAATTTTCAGATGAAACTCTGAACTTCAGAGCCACATTGTTTATGTAATTTATGAAAAGATCTTCAGATCTATCAGCTAGATTAATATAAAAATCAAAATACTATTATTCCCGAAGAACTCTACTTAAACTTTTTATTCTCACTGACATTAGCCCTTTCTGTTTGACGGTAATATCGTATGGGCATCTGCTTATGAAGTTAAGAAATCTAACATTTTCAATAACTACAGTCGTTCTCCATAGGTAAACTCAAATTATATATGATTAGAGTTGAACAACAACAAACTAGGATCGAGATTAAACTAGCAACCACAATAATTGCATTTTCAGACACACAATGAGGCCGAAATAAAAAAAAATACCCTTATCACTATAAATATTTTGTTGGGAAACTATCATTTACTAAGTGTTTACACTGCCGATTACTGAATTACTAGTCGTCAGAACATGTCGCAAAATATTTGTTCAATTTGTTCTGTTCAGTTAACACAGTCATGAAACTCCAACTAAAATGTAATAAAACAATAAGTTTATCGAAACCGTATAAAAAATTATATAAACTTTGAAGTTTTCTGTTCTTACCAAACAATTTTCTTCCTCGCCGACAAAGCTACAGCAGTAGTAACGCTTTCTGACCGTCCTAGAATGGTTGTCTCTTTTAAAACACACTGTTAATGGGGTCATGTGATTAAGAAAAAGTATAGTAACAACTTATCCGCGCTTTGATGCACCTTAAGGCACCTTAAGAGCCAAAGTAAATTTCCTGCCACAAATGATGGATGTACGGAGAAAACATTGTTTGAAGATATTGGCAATTGGTTAAAAATATTCCGTTGTTCCTTTCACGTTAAAACACTACGCTTTAGCAAAGACTACCGCTTTGAAAAGCGTTTCGAAGATCCTGCTAGACTTTATAATTAGGCTTTGTTAAAGATAAATAGCGGGTTTAGTTAAACGTAACCATTACCATAAACCGGTAACATTTTGCTCTACATAATTCATATCCTACTTGAACATTGTTTATGACATATTTTGGTGTTTCTGGTGTCAACTGAACCGAACATAAAACGAACAAATTTGTTGCGTCATTGTTACGCACTCATCGACATTGTTTAAAATGAGTTGACAGTGTTCTAATGAAAAGTATTTTAAAAATGTTCATGATCGATGCTGCGTCATTTGTGACTGCAAGTTGAAAAAAGCTCGGTCGGAGTTTATTGTTGATTACTTCTTATCGCTCGTTTCTGGAGAACAATTAACCTTGTTAGTCGGCCTCTATAGGTTTTAACCTTTGCCAATATGTTACTTTGCGTTTATAATTGGCCGGGAACGGTGACATTATCAACAAAACTGCCATAACACTTTGTCACAGTCGTCATACGTTGCGAAAAATCACTACGAAGAAGGATAATTTGCTCTGCTGGGAAAATGTATTAAGTTCTACTTCATACGCATCATACGCATATTGTTCAGGATGACGAAGAAACTACTGTCAAAAGCCACTCGAATTGATCACAAATTCACGCACGGTTCGCGGTAGTTATTTACATAAAAAATGTCAAGGAGCGTTAGTTTCGATACGAATCTATCTGCAAATCAAAAAGCTTAAAATGAAGTTGGATCCAACTCAAATACATTCAAAGGAAGCTCAGAGGAAAATACTATTATAACTCTTAAAAGTTCACCACATTATAAACCAAAGTCACAGTAACAACAAGGGTGTCACATTCAGGAACCGCTCGACAGGAGGAAAAGTCAACAAACTCGTCATTGATAAGTTTATGTCAAACATTGTATCATTGTTAGAAAGTTTTGTCAATGATATTTTCTTTTTGATTGTCATTGATTGCACGTGTTGAAATAAATTGATGCCTCTGAGTCTCCTGTTGTATAGCGGATCGCAGCCGAAGTATTTTTTGATAAACAATTACGTAAAATATTGATGTACCGAAAGAAATAACAGTGGCTCCAGTGTGGTTTGGAGAATACCGCGCACATGTCAACAACCGGCTTTCAGGGAAAGTGAACCGTTCACTGAGCATTGTCGAACAAAGATTCATTCACACCGGAGGATATTCTTGACGATATAAAATTGCGCGTGGGGTTAGCGATGAGGAGAAACCCGTAGAGGTTTTGGGGTAGCGGGGAGGTTGGGGATCGTATCGTAATCGATCGTAATAGTAAATATTTTTCGTGCCAAATTTTTGGACTTTTGGCAATGTATTGGTATTAGTGACTTGCAGTCAAGGATTTGTTGGTTACCATTGTCAGTAACAGAAATTTGATTGACAGTTTTGTTTCTTTCGGGGACAAAAACACAGGATTAGCGGTAATAAACCTACCCTGGTCATATATATTGACCCTTATGCTTTAACGACTGGAACATACCAATTCATCATGTTTCTTAAAGAATGGCATATTATTTTTACGCACATGACAATTATCTTGAACAGGGGTTTCTAAACTAATTTTGTCAGACCAGTTATAATAGCAATGAAATGAAAGAGATTGTAAACAAAGCTAAATCGGGTAAATAAACGGATTAACTAAAGATCAACCCTAGATTAATGATGATATTAAATGCAATATAGACTCGATTGCTGGTTCCTTGTACTAAATTCACATAGGCAACCAGACTATTTCTAAAATTATTTGAAAAGGAATGAAAACGATAAAACGATGAAATTCATAATCAGTAATAACCAGTAAATTTTATTTGAATATATTTTCCTTAGTTTATCGTGTAATTTTAGATACCCACTTCCTAATTTTTTTATATCATAGTTTTTAAAATATTACATCACCTGTAAAGTTTTAATGTAATTCAGTAAAAATCTATCTATCAATCTATTTACTATCCACAAGATTATTTTAAAAAACTTTTTTTGCCGGAATCAGATCAGTTCGCAGCACTCAACTAGTTAGCTCTAATAATAATAATAATAATAATAATAATAATAATAATAATAATAATAATAACAAGGGTTTATTGATAAGGGTTTATACCATGTGGCTCTTCTATATTAATTATACAATGTAATGTACATAAATAATAATATTTGTAATAATAATGATAGATAAAATCTTAAAAATACTACGCTACTTACAGAATGGTGTGTTTAGAATAAAGCCTTTTAAATTTGGAATAAAACTATAAAATTCGTAGGATAAAAAGTGAAAGTTGATTCAAATATCGTTTTAGCTAGATTTAAAAGATTGCTTTTGCATTTATTTTTAAAGGTATTTAAATCTTTTCAATCTTTAATTTCGTTGGGAAGCTTACTAAATGTCCTGCAGGCTGCACAGTCTTACAAAGTTCCAGAATTCCTTGGTATTACCAAGTTACACCGGGGTACTCGTACCTCCAAGCGGAGGTATGGCGGCCAGTTGATCGAATGCAACGCCTTAAAAATCATTTTACATAGACTGAGTTTCTTGCTGTGACATACGGGTAGCCAATCCAGTTTTAATACGTCAGACATATTTGTATATTTGCCAATAACAAAACTTGCCGCCGCTAATTTGTCTCGCTGCAACCGATTAACAAGATAAGCTGGCACTAAATGCTACATGACATCATTGTAACTAATTCTAGAGAGCACCAGACATTCCCCCAATAGTTTCTTTACGTGAAAAGGTGCCAGTTTCTTTAGCGTTTTTAGTACGGATAGGGCACTGTAACAAATCGACGTTTTGGATAGAATGCTAGTGTTCCATTATAAGTTTTCGTTTAGATTTGTGCCTAGGAGTTTCCATGGCCAGACTTTAACCTCTCCAGATTGCGACCGTTTGCAGATACATCGAGAAAGAATGAAGATTTTAAATTTATTTCTGTATATTCAGGAGTCAGGATGGCCGAGCGGTTAGCGCTCGTGCCTCCCACCACTGTGGAACCGGGATTCGAGTCCTGATTTCCGCATGTCCGCTGAGATTTGTCGATCTGAATCTGTGATGAGTGTTTTCTCCGGGCTCTCCCGTTTTTCTCCCTTAACAAAATCGACACCCAGCTAATTCTATCTGGCAGTGGAGCTGTGCTCCAAGGTCACGCATGGGCCGTATAGCGGCTGCCGATATGCGCCTTGATATGCTTTCGGTCCTTCGCAATTCAGTCCATGACAGCTGCAGGGCGATTAGCTCGCTAGATATTGTTTTCGGATGAAAATCTTATTTTTTTTCCCGATATGTCAATATCTGTATTGCGAAAATATCATATCGGAATATACTTATCAAACAAACCAAAATGGATAATCTCCAGAAACATGTTCAATCGTGATGATAATTTAAACCAAAAAAAAATACGATCGAGCTAAAACTAGCAAACACAAATACTGAACTTCACACTTACTGCTGCTGGCATGCATGATAGATAGTATCAGTATTAATTGTTTTGTTGGGAAACTAACTTATTTAAGGTGCTTACACTGCCGATTAACTAGTATACGTGTGCGTCAGACTATGTTGCACCATATTTTTTCAATTTGATCATTGTTCTGCATGTTCAGGAAATATGAGTTTATCAGGAGAATAGTTTTTTGCATTAGAGGTAACAATGTGTTGAGTCGGAGTGAACTTTGTACATCAAGGTAACATGAACTTTGAATTTGATCATGGTACAAAAGCGATCTTGAAAAACAAAACGAGAGAACTTGGCAAAATAATTAAACCAAGTTAAACCAAACTGATAAAACATTATGAATTAAACAGAAAAAAGGAATGAGTTGTCATAAGATAAAGACAGCAAAATTCTAATTTTGAAACAAACGGCGCGCCATAATCTACACCGCTGCGGGAGCTACACAACTTAAAAACTAAAATCCGGCCACCACATTGTGTTATAATATGGTTAAGAAGGATAATAACAAATTTGTTTTCATGGGTCCTTCAACTTGTCTGGCAAAGATTTCCACAGAGTAGACTGGCTGTTTATACGAGGAGCAAGCGCTTTCAGATCCCTTAGTAAACGGTATCGGTATCCTCTGAGTAGATATTCAGCAATCAACTAAACTAGATCGGTTAATAAACGGGACAAAAAAGGACCAAAGGCAGAGCGCCCTTCGTCCTCGTATCCTTCACACTCGTGGTCGAACATCAACTAAACGACATATCTTGTACTCGATCGCCGCGATCGAAATGTTTAATGACTTGACTGCAAGCAAGGCCTGTGTCGAGGAGTTTATTTGCGAAACATGTACAGACATTCCACAAGTTTTCCAAGCAGGACCTCGTTAAATATTTTGCTGTCGTTTTTAAACTTGAAATTATATTGTTTTACTTTGCACTCAAAATTCAACTTGGCATAAATTAAACATTACACTTACATTCAAGCCTTCAGTAGTCGAAAACAACCCACGCGATATCTCCAGCTAAGGAGTCTGAGTCGAATGTTTCCGCCATCTTGGAGCTCGACTCCAGTGAATTTAGTCTTTCCCACAACTTAGTAATCTAGCCGGAGGTGCAGAAGAACAAATAATGAAAATTCACCTGCTATCCAAGTGATGCCAAAATAACTTGATAAGGGCGCTATAAGAGCCAAAGTAAAATTTCGGCCACAAATTAATGATACCAGAAAAAAATAAAATAAAAGTGTCTACACACCTATTGTTTGATGATTTTGGCAATTCAGTCCTGTTTCGCCTTTCACGCAGAGTATGCCTACAAAGTTTTACCGCTTTAAAGAGCTTTAATGGAGGATCTAGCATGCCATTACAGTATAAGTACATGAAGTAGATCATTAAGATTGCTTTGTGCTCAACTGATCTAGTTATAATCAGACACTTTTATATATCATTAACAAAAACGACATTAGTTCCTTTAACATTAAGTCACGTTATCGAGAGCTATATGTGAGGAAGTTGATCTAGCTTGACAAAAAATATTCGTTTTTAACACTGCTCACTGGATGTATCACGGAAAGTCTTAAGTTGGTCTTCATCGACTTTTGACACTTTTAACAACGTTCCCGTAGCTTATTTTTTAATTGATTCAAATTCTATGTGTCAATGTATCTTATCCGTTTTTCGGGCATTTTAAACACAGGCTGTAGTTTTACTCTTGTTCTTCCTACTCGACGTGGTGGATTTCTCCAGTCAGCGGGGCTTGCCTACATATAACTTACCCATTCAGGTCCATTTTTGTTCGCGGTGGCTGTGTACACCCCGTTTTGCAGAAGAAGGAGGAGTAAAAAAGGGTAGGCACCTAACCCTGAATTGGTTGTGAGGGTGGGCTCTTCACTTATTGGACTTTCCACCGTTGACTGGACTAGCTAAAGTTTTCCACAATTGTTTACCAGCAGGAGCTGTGATATCTTGGGGAAAAAGTGGTTTGGCTATAAAATTCTGAAGACATTGATTCTTGAGTAATAGGCTGGGACTGATCATGAACTTGCGAACCACTACGCTCCTCGTACTTTACGGGATTGGGAGAAACGTGGCCGACTGTGGCCTCGTCTACACGTATCCGTTTTCATTTGATTATCCACACGAAAACAGCTACACAGCTCTTTCAAAAAGTTCCATTCTGGATCTCGAGCGTTTTCGAAAAGTTGCGTTTTTTATGATCGTTTTCGTCAGATACATATACGTGTGAACGGAAGCCATATCCATGAAGAAAAAGTTGCGTTTCATATGAAATCGAGTACGCGTGGACGTGGCCAGCGAGCAAGAGCGCAAACACAAAACAAATCAAACAATGTTAATTATTCTCAAGTAACAAGTGAAAGAAGGTAATCAATAAACTATTCCAACCGAGCCTCTTTCAACTTTCAATCATAAATGTTCGGTCACAGCTAATACAAGAAACACCAAGTTGTAACAAATGTCATAAATAATTAAGATACATGCAAGTATGCAAATCAGTTGAGGTTTTAAATTCAAACAAAATCTTTCTTTGTTGACCAAAGCTGTAGCAATACTAGCGCTTTCCGCCGGACTCAGTTGAGGAGTTTTATCATTTACCTCACTTTATTACTCTCTTTAAAGTTAATTATTATTATTATTATTCACTTGATTACCACAATAGTTTGATAAGGCCGCTCCTAGAACCCTTTGAAATAAATTATGAAATTACTTTTATATACCTTAATTGCACTTGGTAAGAAAGTTCTACTTACATACTGTAGGTCACACGCAACCGTCGCGCTAATAAATTTAACCGCTTTGAAGAGCGTTTCAGAGATCTAGGTAAGTTTTAGAGAGCAGTGATATGAGAAAGGGACAATTTTTATTGGGTTCAATTTCCTTTACCTAAACACAACACAACACATTGATCTCGAAATCGTGACTTATGTTGCAGAAACTAGTGTCGTTTTTGTTAATGATGATTAACTACTGATTAACTAAACCAATAAAGTACACTAAAGCTGTCTCAATGATCATCATTTATTTGCCGTCATGGCTTGCAGGATATTATTAACTGCAACGCTTTCTTTACGTTTAACAAAGCCCGCTAATTATCTGAAATAAAAGCCAGCTTTTATAGTCTAATTGCATCTTCGAAACGCTCTTCAAAGCAGTAGTTTTTTTTTGTAAGCTCGCGTTCTTGCGTGAAAGGAACAACGGAAATCATCAACCAGTTGCCAACATCATTAAGCATTAGGGTGTTGACACTTTTATCCATGATTTGTGGCCGGAAATTTACTTGGGCTCTAAAAGCGCCCTTGTCAAATTATGGTTGCATCAAGGCGTGGATAAGTTATTACTATACTTTTTCCTAATCACATGACCCCATTAACAGTATGTTTAAAAAGAGACAACCATTCTAGGACAGTCAGAAAGCTTTAGTACTACTGCAGCTTTGTCAACGAGGAAGAAAATTGTTTGGTAAGAACAGAAAACCTAAAGTTTATATATTTTTTCAAACGGTTTCGATAAATTCATTGTTTCATTAGTTGGCTTTTTTGTGTGTTAATTACTGAACAAAACAAGATCAAAGTACATGAAGAAAATTAATATGTTGCGACTTGTTCTGTCATACTATAGTTCAGTAATCGGCAGTGCGCGCAAACACTTAAAATAAGTCAGCTTCCCAACAAAATAATATTGATAATATTTTATCAAGCCGGCAGCAGTTAGTGTACGTGAAAGTGCATTGTTTGTGATTGCTAGATTAAGCTTAATCGTAGTTTGTTGTTGGTTTACTCTTATTACATGATATGATTTTGTCTCTGGAGATTGGTCATATAACCATGTTAGATTTGTTTCATAAGTAAATCGATCCCAATACGATATTATCGCAAAAAAGAAAGGGATTTTAATTTTGTCTATGAGAAAAAAATGTTTGATTTTTATGTTATTTATTTTAGCTGATAGTTCTGGAGGTTTTCCAGAAATTACATGAACAATGTTGTTTAAGGTTCATCCCTTTACTGAAAACACACGAAAAAAATTTAAAAAATTGTTTTTGATATAAGGGTGATTTTTTATTTCTGTAATTAATCATAACTTGCTGCCGGCATATATATTTTTTGTGAAGATAAACTGTTAAATTGATTGCTAGTTTGTTTGGTCGTCGTCGGACATTAAGGAAGAGTCAATAACTTTAGCTTGCAACGAGCAATTACGGAATGAAAGAGAAGAAGGCGTATACGACGTGCATTTGTCCATATTTACAGGTTTACTGAAAATAACTGCATTTTACTTCAAACGTATGTCTCTTTTTTCCCTTTTTGAGTGATAGACAAGATCGCTCATTAAGCATAACTATTCAAAACAATGAAAAAAAAAACTCGTAAAAACACATTTAACGATACAAATTCATCAACAGAAACTGTGTATTCGAATCCTTGAAAATGTGTTTGAGAATTAAAACTCTTGCTTGTTGCGATGATCGGTTACGAATGAAAATATAGGAGTTGTGAGAGAAAAAGTACTATGCACTAAAACGTTGAAAAAAAACTTTACTGAACAAAATCACAAGTATGGTAAAGTAGACTGAAAAGGTTCCTTAAAAAAATGTGGTCACTTTTATTTAAGTTCTCTAGTAACATTTTATGAAAATATGATTAGAGATCGTATCATGATCATATTTGTTGTTCTTAGATTTTGTTTTAAAAACTAAAAAGATTGATTTCATTACTTCGTCATGTCTATTTTGAGTACTTCTGCCACCGTAACTGTCCCGGCCTCCTCCCTAAACCTTCATAGCCACCCTAACTCTTTCCTACTCCCTCGCGTACCCTCCTCCTTATCCTCGCCCTCGCCCTTCCCTTTTACCTTCTTCCCCCCTCCTCCACTCAAGATCCTTCCTGGTTTCTACATGAATTTCAAAACAGGAACTTTACTACCATTTGTTTTATCCTATCTCAGCGAGCTTCTCCGGCTGATCAACCAGTTGAAAATGAAAACCGTGTTGTTTTTTGTCATTTTTGCTGTTGGATTAACAACAGGTCAGTATAAACGTGTTGCTGAAAAGAAAACAACAACAACAACAACAACAAAAACAGAACAGTGACATTGATAGAAAGTTAGGAAGGTACCCGCAGACAGACAGGCCCACAAATACACAGACCGCATAAAATGCTTTATTAACCTTGTCTCATGCATACTAAGTTGTTGCTAAAGTGTTTACAAAAAGAACCGGAACAAGGAGCTATACGGGTATCTTAAAAACTTAAATTATTTTGTAGACTGTGATTTTATGTTTGCTAAAGTAGTGATGGTTGTCATGAATCATGAAGTGTAACAACTATCAAAATTCTTAAAATTAAGAGCGACTCTCTGTAACGACTGGGTGAGAATGAAAAAATGTGGCACAAGTTAAAAAAATGACCTACCCTCATATTTCGCCCACAGATACCCTATGGTATACCTATAAACGTGAGGTACTTTTTAATTTCTAGAGACTTTTTTATAAGGAGAAAATTTCGAAAAACCCAACATGACTCGGGAAGCCAAATCTTCGAAATTTCGATCAATTTTTAGGGTCGAGAAACGAAGTTCGCGCGACGGCGCAAAGCAAATCAGGCCTTTTTTTGCTGTATAATATGTTTCTAGATGTAAATATCTACTGCCTGAAGCAAATTTTAGAATTATAACTGAAACTACGAATTTCT
>JAOBAT010085441.1:0-18587 GCA_026413305.1 Hydrozoanthus tunicans
TTCTGATTTGTAATTAATATTCTAAGCAAAAATTTGTTGTCAAAAGGTACTGAATAAAATGAATTGAATTGAATTGAGTTGAATTTTGCGAAAGTTTTGTTTGAGATGATGCTGCTTTAATCAGCACTTGCTAAAACAACCAAAACCTCTATCGCACTATATAAGTTAATCCGGTCCAGGTCTAGCCACAAAGAGCAAACCTATACTTCGCTTTCTTTCAGTTATTATGACAGTGTAGATAAAGTTCACTGTTAAACTGCAAGTTCATGGAATATGTGCGAAGTTTATTTGGGGGTACTGCGTTTAACAATATTAATTCCATTGCAGTTTAAATCAAGCCAGGTTGGCGCTTCCATTGATACTCAGTATACTTGTATAGGTCCTTGTGATTTTTTAACTAAACTACTAATATGATTACTTAATCTTTTCTCGAGCCAAGTGACACGTATAGGGCTGGCGCTTATTTCCCCAAACAGTCTAATACAACGGCGTCACGGCCAATGAGACTAAAGAGAAAACCAAGCTTTTTAAGTAAAACTTTTTCGACTCAGTTTTCAAGAAAGATGAGTGTGAACCTTTGTCTGACACCTGTTTCCATAACTTACCAGATGAAAACAACCGCGGGTATCTTAACAACATCGAAAAGTTTCCCGATGACGTACTTTATGTCCTCAGCCATTTGAAACATTGGTAAAGCAAGTTGCCCAGTCGCTGTTTCAACACGTATCCTCAGAGCGCGCGGGCCAGTTATTTCATCTCCGTTATGTTTGCTGTTTAATAAACAGCTTCGTAACGGGCACCTCCCAAGCTGATGGAAAGACGCAAACCTAGTCCGTGTCTTCAAACTGTAATTGCGACCAATTAACGGTGCTTATGCTGTATTAAGCCATTGGCCTTTCTCAACTCGAATATACAAGTCTGGTCTCCGCACACTATAAGTCAAAATAAAGCTATTTTATTGAATGAGTGCACGGCAACCAAATATTAAGAAAAGCCTGGCTTGACTACCCTCACCTGCTTCTTGAATTGGGTTTACTGCCCCTCTCTTACTGAAGATAGGTCGCTGACTTGTGCATTTTTCTTCAAATGCACAAATGGTCTTTGTGACCTCAACTACCAATTAAGACCTGGTCCTTCTCAATGCGATATTGCGGTCCTTGCAAAGGGGAAAATTGAACTGACGTTTTTAAGTTTTTCATTTTTTAATAGAATTGTAGATTTATGGAATAATCTTCCTGTCAACATAAGAACTCTTGACAGTTTCTGCTCTTTTAAAGACAGAGTCAACAACTTCTGTATTTCAACAAATTTAAGTTGCTCAAAAAAATACGTATATGCTTTTTATAACCCAGACAATTGTTAGGTAGCCAGCCTATGGTTTATAATCTTTTAGTTTACTAGTTAGTTATTTAGTTTGTTTTATATAAATATTGAAGTTGATAGGCAACTCTGCGTAAAATCTTTGATTATGTTTGTTTTCCAACTTAAGTTGAAAAAAAAAGATGTAGTTTGCCCGTCAGTGCTGCACCACTTCAAATCGGCTGAATTTCTGAAAACGGAGTTTACTATCATATAAAATGTACCTCTGGCAAAAGACAGAAATTCAACACTCAGTAGTTTCATATATGCAGATTGGTTGACATTTTGAACTGACTTTTTGAAACCAGCGAGGTGAGTTAAACAAACCAAGATTTTTAAACAATTGTTTTAGTGACAGTTGCGTTGCGGAGTCGTTTTAGCCTGTTAAGTGCTTAAAGCGTTTCATTTTATTTGAACTGGATACACTATTTAAGGAAGAAGTGTTGTTGGCACGCTTTGCTGTGGTTAGTCAAAGCTAATCTCGCGATGTCATAGAAACAAAAACCATGCACCTACCCGAAACGTTGAGTTAATCAGTAATGGCGCATAACTCCCTTAGCTTCTTACTTAACAAGCAAATGTCTATATGGTTTTTAAGCAAAATGAAAGCAATAAACTGCATTTCTCACGCAAAGCAAGAAAAGACAACCGTAGTTCTTGCACAACAAATTTATTGTGTTTTCAAAAGTTCTTATACCTTTGCTCAGTTGCACAACCTAAAAGTTTATCCAGTAGTACGTAGTAGCACTAATAGCTGGACTAACGTTTTTGCGACTTTCCGAGACTCCGAGTAATAAATCGTAATCCCGTCTCCAAGTTTGTCATATAAACCCCTAAACGAGTTAAGTGGGCAATTTGCTCTATGACACACTCCAAAATAGAACTAAATCGTTATTCACACGAATAATACTAGTACTTGTATTTCAAGATGCGAATATTAAACATAGTTGGACAAATGTTGTCAAACAACGTGCGTTTTTGGCCTACTGTTATGCTTTACTACGTGTGGTGTGTTAGTTGATCTTGTGACTAGTCGCTTTGAAAATTAGTATCTCTAGAAATATATTTTGTTCCCCAAAGTAAGAAAATCAAACTGGTATCTGGTCGAGAGTTTTGCGCATATTGCCAGAACAATTGCCCATATACTCAGTTATCTGCCAAAACAGGCGGATTTCAACTAACATTCAAATAACAAGCAAGTTAAACCTTTTTCAAACTGATCCGAACACCTTGAAGACATAAAACAAAGAGGTGTTTGTCTTAAACCCGCCAATTATATTATGGGAAACTTTTCATGACACAAGGAGGATTACACTTTTGGCAGGAATAGTTCATGCAGAGCTGCAGTGGTTCAAAGTTGAGTTTTCATTTATCCCCGAAGGCTCCAGTAAACTTTGCGCCCCATTAAAATCGAATGCAATTACGTTCAACCTAGCTTACGTTATGTTCTAAGATTGAACAAAGAAATATAGCGTTCAAGAATAATTTTCTATTTTTCTTTTACTTTTCCACCTGCCTCAAGGCAGTTTTAAAAATCTTAAGGATTCAGTTATTACTCAGAAAAATGGCTCGCAATTAACTCATCTTTGTATCACTGCTTTTCTGCATGAGTTAAACTGCAACAATCTTATACTGTGTTCCGTTAGTTTTGACGATAGATTCTTTTAGGGTTTTTTTTAAAAAAAAGAATAAGCTATACTAACAAATTATCTAATCATTATTTTAGTTTCAAAGTTACAAAACGATATATATTTCTAGCTGAAACTACAAAATAATGTAGCTTCGTAAGAATTGATAATGACTCAACGATTTCCACGAAATCAAACATGTCTAGAAATGACATGGTTGGTTCGATACAAAAAATATAATATAACCACCAGGTTCTTATGCCGTTTAACTATTAATCTATTACACTATATCATATACTCTATTCTACATTACTATACAGGGTCATTTTCAAACTCATTGAAAATCGTTCATGATAAATGATGAACCAAATTTCTCAACGCTATTGTGAGACATTAACCTAAACTTTAGAACAAAGCTTGTCGAGCTGTAAAATCACAGCCAGGAATATATTTTTTCACAGGGAAATTTCATTTCAGTGCATCTCTCAATCTCTTTCGAATTCTTTTTGGGCATTCTTAAGTTTATCTACAGTTGTGTGAGTGCGTGCGATTTCTAATTGATTACAAGAGCACGTGCGTTTCGCACAAATTCTTTGCTTAATTCTTAACGCCAAATATTTAGCTTACTTTATTGTCATTCCACTGTAATGAACATAGAAGCGGTTCGCTCAGATTAACTTATGGAGCTGTTGAAACTCGTCAGGTTCACTTCGCCCACTGGGGATCGATAAGATGCTTCATTGTGGCTTGGGTACGGGGCGATTTCTGGCAGCTCCATAAGAATGCAATTTACAGAGTTTTGAGTCCCCAGTGTATTTCCACTGAAAGCCTGAAAAATGCACAAAAACCAACGATTTAGTTTCAAGTAAGTCTGATTAGCTAAATCTATGAAAGGGCAACACGAAAACATTTGCAAACTTCGTATTAATTAAAATTCAAAATGCACATTTTAGGTATTGAAGGCAGCACGTTTACACAAAAGTTTGATAAAAGCTAATTAAATCCGCGGCGAAATCGGGAAGGCACTCCTGGGTAATGCAAACAAGCATCAACGCAGGCTATTTATTGTTTTTCAAAAGGCACGTGCGGCGAAGAGTACAGGCTTAACAATAGATAAGAAGTTTAAGTCTAATTTTATGGACTCTGGAATGCAGATCGTAAATAAAGCCGATGAAATCATTTGACTACAAGTTTGAACACAAGCTGTTTTCCTTTGTTATTCGAATTGAAAAAAAAAGTTTGCGCCCTAGCGGTTCGCTGGGTCGTACATCTAATTTTGTGTATATATGTGTAATGGGGTGACAAAATAATTAAAGCTGCACTAAGCAAATGTTGTTGTTTTTTGAAAAACAATTCGTGATCTTCGAAAAGTGTCTTGTTGGAAAACCGCTCGTTCGAATCTGCCACGACCGTACGCGTGCCAGTATTTAAACCTTATCTGTTAATCTTGATGAGCAAAACATCAAATTATATCAACGCAACGTGGTGAAACGATGATATGCTAGCCCCTTGCATGTTTGACGCAACTCATTAACACATATAGCACGAGCCCTAATTAACAAGTTACAAAAAGTAAGTAAATTGGCTATAATAGCGGCTTACAAAACCCTACCTGCAAACTATACGCATCTCGTAGCCATCCAACTTGTCGCACAAGTCTTGCCTGCCTCTCGAGTCTCTTACTTTCGTTAAGAAGCCTTTGCAGATGCTTGATATATTCAATAGCAGTCCTTAGCGTTTCAACTTTAGAGAGTTTCTTGTTTGACGGATATGTTGGTACATGTCTTCTTAGATTTGTAAAACCGTCACTCACAAGTTTGACGCGGTTACGCTCGCGTTCGTTCCTCCGCAAAACAGACGCATGTTCTTTCTTTGTGCAGTGCGGAGTACTGCACCTGGATCTGTGCTTTCTCGTTGACTTATGTCTCGGGCTGGGTAGTTCCGGGCTTGCAGCCGGCGGGAGGGGGGAAGTGGATAGGGAAGATGAGCTTGACGGTGTCGGAGAGTAAGCCGGTGACATGACAGGAGAACTCAATGGAGAGCAATCTGAAGACATTGGCGAAGAGGAATCGTAGCTCAACTCAGCAAGATCCAAGTCATCTAAGTTTGGAAGCTCAAAGCTAAGCGGATCCTCGTTATCCATTATAGTTAAAGGAGCCGAAATCTACAAAAGTTAAAGCTTCAAGAGCAGCGGTGTTGCAAACAGGAGGGAGAGCTGAGCGTTTGGGGTGTGACGACGTATCTATGGCATTAATTGACTCTTGTCGGTCCGGTACTGCCTTCCCAAGCACTAGCGAGTTCCTTGTGAGGTCTGCACGAGGCTATGCACGGTAAAATTATCCGTCAAGTCCACTGGGACTTCATGGTATGTGCCTGTAGGAGGAGCGAAGTGCAATCTGTCAATAATGACATGCCAGCACAACAAGAACTTATGGGGTCTCGGCGGCCGCCTTTATTGTGCTAATCTTCATATCAAAAGCGGGCTGCTATTGTGTGTGCCCTACGCGTGGCCACTTAAATATTCAGACAAGAAAACATTGGCTGATTGTGCTGTCAAGTTAGGCTCAGAAGACTTTGACAGGCCAATAAACCCAAACCTTTTTGTCTTCTATACAATATTTAATACAGAAGCCCAAGTTTAAGAATATTTTTGCACGTGCCAAGTTTGTCGTGATAAAATCCGTGAGAATAAGAGAGTAGAAGAAGTAATAAGCGGGTCATAGTTGACCAATCAGTTGGAAGCTAAGGTCAAGAACTTTCTTTTTTGAGAGACAATTTTTCATACTAGGTGTTTTAATGTTAATTTTTCTTTAGCATAATACTGCAACCCTTCCCTCACTATTTGCTAACGAAATTCGGCCTTTAACACATCTTCACATCAGCTTTAATCTTCAAGTGCCGGTGTAACGTCGATAATTTTTTCCTACTTTACAAAGACAACGTTTTGGCATTGCCATTGAATAGAAGTTGATAAGTTGTCCTTTTTTGCACTCTTATTTCTAAAGAAGGACCATTTGCGTTTATCACTCAAACAATTTAATCTGTAACTTGGAAGAATCAACTAAAAAGATAGCGATTTAAAACCTTCGCTTTTTCGAGTGCTGACTTTTTCGAGTGTTAGCAATCATCACTCTAAAATTTTACACATCGAAGATTTTCATTTCATTTTTAGTTGATTTTCATCAACAAGTTACTAACCCGCCATTTCTCTGGACAGTTACTTTTTAAAGACCTCGTTCCTTATAGTCATGGTTAATTCGTGGTGTCACACTCGCATACGTCGTACTTTTCTCCATTAAGCTTTGTGTCTCTGCTTTCAGTCAATGATTACGATTGTTGTTGAGAAGCTTAACCGATTAATTTGCATGCCAATGCTTTAAAGACGCTCCTACGGTAAGCTTATGCTGCTTGTTATATCAACCTTATATTCTAATTAACGGGAAAATTGCTGCAAAAGTTCACATGTCAAAACTCCCTCGCTGGTGCTCATATAGTCAAAGAACTTATTGTGCAATAGTCGAACTACAACGGTTGATGTAACTTACATCATAAAGTTTTATCTGAACTTTTGCAACCACTAACAATAAGAAATATTCAATTTAAATTCCTTTGCACAAATAATAATTTAGTATGTACATGGCTATTGAAGCATACATGACCGGAAGAAAACGTATCAGGCTATTAAGATTTTGTTAAGAACACTGACTTTTGTTGCGACTCAACTTCCGAAGTCGAAATATTTCGTGTGGTTTGTTATATATTTCGAACCTCAATCTTTTCATTTTGCAATGTCACTTCCGAAAGGTCAGCCATTGTATTCCACGCCACGCGTCCCTCTTCAGACTGTCAAGTAACATTCTTTCACATGCTCGAAAACAGATCAATCCGATATAATGCCCACGAGTCTCTGTTTAACTAGAGGCATTGCGACCCCACGCGCGGCAGTTGCCTCGCTTGTCAAACACATATTATAGTTGCCTAAGTAGGTGTGGAAAGCAAATTAAAAGCTCTTTCCAAAACTTTGTAAATCTTTCATCAGAGATCAGTGTTTGCGCTTTGGGTTGAGTTAAGCTTCACCAAACAAAGTGGGTGAATATTGGTCGATATTGGGGGCTGATACAGCACGCGTCCGGCACGCGCCACAGCTACCGCCAAAATGTGATAAGGAGATTTATATTATAAGAGAGTCGATAGAGATCCTTAACTACAGCAGTCTAATAGACATCTGTTAAGAAGGTGTATAGGCTTGTGTTATATGATTGATTATAGTTTATTTACTGCGCGTAATATAGCATGATAGATTGATAAACCTTCGACTTATTTTTCCGTCTAAAAATTTGAAAGAGAAAGAAACACGTCTTCTTAACGATTCACAAGACTACAAAACTACAAAATCTTTACGCTCGAATCCTTAGTCCGGAAGCTCAGTTCCACTTTGAATCTGAAAAACAACTCAAGTCTCTCTTTTGAATGGGTGCCAACTTAATTATTTCAGCTGGAACAACAAAGCCCTTAAACTATCAACAGCATCCTGGTCGAATCAATTTCATAAACTTAGAAATCTCAAGTGATTCTTAGAAGTCTTGTTTACCACTGTTGATATATATGTATGCATATATTTTCTCTGCTGTAAGACTCAGTACAAAGAATGCCCACTGTTGGGGAAATGGTTTGAGTTTCTTTCTACAAAGTCTTTTAACAGCTTTTTAGGGGAGTGGTTTTATATTTGACAACCTTTAAATACTCGGTTATAAATCGATTTTAGTTGCTGGATATTTGTAGCGAAGTACATAAATTATCATGTGCGTGATTTGGCTTAAATTGTTCATGAAAATTTTTGCGATAAAATCTCGTGGTTTGACCAAGTATAACCCGTCGGTGTTCATCACATATCTTGATTTACCGAGTGATTTAGGCTTTTGTATACAAGGCGTTTCATGTAAGATAAAGAATAATTCCAGCGGCGGCCAGTCTCGTTTTGTTTCTCTATGACAACCAAAAGAAAACACACTGCTGCATACGTGAGCTTTGATGTTCTGTTTGCGCTATTCCCGTTACACTAGTCGCCAGACACACCTCGCCCTTACTACAACGGTAGGTTGATCATTAGTGAGGCGCGTACTTATCAGGCTCTTCGCTCTGATGAGTTAGGAATAAATTTGTGTCCACTTATCTTAATTTTTTAGCTTAGATTTGTCACCGGTTAAGTTTACTTAATAGGCTCAGATTTATGTTTGAAGAATCTTTTATTTTCCTCGGATATTTTCAAAGATTTTAGGAGTTTATGATAAATGGTGCAAGCCTTTGACAATTGTATCAGGACTCAAATGACCAGCCAACCTTTTTAATGCGTTCATCACTCACTGATATGCAAATCTCTAAAACGTGCAGCCACTGAGCAAATAACAGTTAAGTCTTCTGTTTATCAAGCTTAAATTAATTGCAGGAACCGAAGTAAAGTGCATTAACCAAAAATATCTGTACACTGCCTTAAAAACACGATTTTAAATATGCACACCGATATATTGTCATAAACAAAGCCATACAATCTCCATTGAATTCCCTTAAACAAAAGAAATATAAAACTTTTCACGCTAGTTTTTGGGGCATTGCAAACTTAGCCATTCGAAATCTGGTATAGTGAGAGGCCTTGGATTCTGGTTTTCAAACTTACGCGCAAACAAAAATGCAGAAAACAAAGAGGAGAGTAGAAAATGCAGACATGACACACACTTCAATTAGCGGTGCGCGCGGTTCGTTCAGCTTCACTGACCATTTGACTCGTGTAAACAGTGGCTCAATTTATCGACAAGGCAAACAATTTTCAGTTAGCTTAATTGTTGTTTGGTAGAAAATTTGCATGATAAAAATCTTGGTTTAGACTTGCCTGTAAAAAGTGATTTAGAAAAAATCTTGTAGTTGTAATTACAAATTAAAAGGACTTTGCTCCCTTGAAAGGCTGGTTATGCATCAGCACCGTTAAACAGCAGCGATAGTTTAAAGTTTTGAACTTTTTAACTTGAAAGTACAATAGATTCTATTTGTGCAAGCCTCCAAGAACCCCCAGCGAGAATTGAAGCTAGAAACTTGGTGTAAAAACCTACACTTCTTGAACTCACTTTAGAATTAAGATTTGGTAAACTACTGACAAAGTTTTCTATGTATATAAATATATTTCTACCCTCTGCAAATAGGCGCGCCATCACACTGTCGATCATTGGCAGTAGAGTTAATTGATTTACATAAGAATATAAACTTGCTTTAATGTTCGTCCATTAAACTTAGAATCATACGTTTATACCACGACTTAGACGCAATTTCGAAAGATTTATGATTCGATCTGATTAAGATTTGAAACAATCGCACCTACTCGTGTGTCTAGCTACTCTGAACACACCAAGAAAAAAAGGTTTAATTTCAAAGAAACTCCCTGCAACGCAAAAATTGCATGTTCGAGATTATTTTTTAACAAATGTCAAACCTTACTCTTATCAGTGTTTTAAACAAAAAGCCCACAACAACTATCAACACGCAACAGTGAGTTCCTGTTGTGTCAAAACAGACGCTTTCATGAAAAGGCTCCTTACATCCAGCATTTCCTGCCCTTGCACACCACCCTGCGGTGCATGTTGTTATTACGGGGACTCGAAACTTACCTGTGTATATACACAAACATTTAAAACGGTGTTTTAGAAATCACTCAAAACAAATAAAAAGCCCGTTGCATAGCTTTCGGCTCTACTTTTGTAATTCATCTTTCTAGTCAAAGTGAGGAGCTTGTGAGCTAGCTGTTCGTGATAATTAAACGCTGGTCAGTCCTGTGGGGCACACGCGACTACGCGCGCACGCGTTGTTAGAATAATTTACCGACGCAGACAGTAAAAACCGTCACGAAATTAAAAGGTTGCTGCTTCAAAATAACTTTTATATTTTAACTCTTAAACCACTATACTGTTGATCTTGCTAAACTTACTTGAAGCTTTAGGTCGGTGGCATTGTCAACCGTACTGGGATTTCGGACTCGCAATCATCTTCAAAAACACGAATCTAATTTTGTGGGTAATTAACATGTGCTAATCATGTTAATAATCATTTCAATCGTAATAACCTCAGGACTATTGTAACTCAAAGCTCTACGAAAGTTGGACGAGACAGAAGATGAAAACATTTCGCTGTTTTTTGCCATACGAAGAACGCGAGCGCACAGCAAGGCTACCGGAAGCAACGCGCTGAATTTGTTCAATTTACTGATACGCTTCACCTGATCTGCGTCTTTTTAACTTTTGTTAAGTAGTTCACTGAAAAAAACTCAAAAGATTTACGTTGCGTAACTTTCCTTTATCATTCTGCGAACGCTTTCGTTTGTAAATAAAGAACCATGCACAAGCACTGGTATGTTTTGCAAGATCGTACGCCCCCACTGAGAAGAATATCCGCTGAACTTAATTAATAACTAAATCAAACATTTTTTTAAACAAAGACCGTTATGCGCTTCTTAATCAGAAATGGATGTAGCCAAAAAAACATGAAGTTACGCAAGCATGACCTTTGAAGGAGTTCGGTAAAAGTGTACTCTTGGGAGTTTTAACAAAAAGTGCAAAATTTTTAAGGGAGGACAAATAAAAAAATACACTGAACCTTAGAAGTATCATGCAGCTAAAGGGGAAGAAACCTGTTGTATTGCTTCCATAAGAACATTCGCTGACAAACCGTAAAAGGTTCCTACATGAAATAAAGAAAGTTTAATACCAAAAAATCTTGCTCGGCAACTAGTAAAACAACAATTGAGAAAGCAGTCTCGATTAGCCCCTTTACCGATCGATATCTTTTAATTCTTTTCGTAAAATGCAGTTATTGTTTTATTTTTAATTACATAAATAAATTGGTTTAGGACTCAAAACATTCGATAAAACAAACGTGAACAAACTTCAAGCAGCTAGGCTAAAGGGCGAGTTGTTGTTCTTTTTTGTAAACTAATACACGCTCGTGAGTTTGATGTTTGTTTTTCCACCTAGAAAATAATTCCCTAGCTGTAACGGCTTATCAATCAAATCCGGTTTTGACCAATCCGAATTGCAATTAAAAAAATAACTTTTTAAAAGTAATCAAATCAATAATTAACCGAGAAACAGTGAAGTTTTGATGTCGCACTATCTGGCGTTTTCTTATTAGTGTTTTAAGCCTTCGGGACTCGTTGTGGCATTCATGCTTCATTTGGTATGCAGTTTTAAGAGTTAAAAGGAGTAAAAACAAGCTGAAGCAAACGTATGGGTGTAATCTAAAGACGTTGCAAAACAATCTTAAAAAAGGAATTATTACCTGTTCGTTCACTTTCTGTTTGCAATAGACAGACATAGCCATTAATATTTGGAACAACGTTTTGTTTTTCCGAAGCAATTTAATTTGAACAAGAACATGGCGTTAATGAAGAGCGTTTTATTGCTGATAAAGAACATTGTTGGTTATGTAGAAAAAATTTGTAATGGTCTACCATTTAATATAAAATCAATGCTTTTGTTTCAAAACAACTGATAACAAAAAAACCCCGATACTTAAGACCAATTAATTAGAACGGCGTTGTGTTGACGTAGCGACAACGTGTTGGTTAGTTGTTCTAAAAACCGTACTCATATTAATTAACCCCATAGGTACCCATACCTTTCAACAAACTTTTTGCCATGCAAAGTTTGCTTGAAAAAAGACAAGGGTTAGTCGCACGTGAAAATAACAGCTTTTGAAGTTTGAAATTGCCATCAATCTCTTATGAAATTAAATTTTTTGTTTGAAGGACAACGTAGTTCCAAGCGTAGGATTGATATGATGACAACCATTTTGCTTAACTTCAAATTATGAACCGAGAATCCAGAAACAATAGTCGTGGTATATATAGTGGGGAACTGAAGAAATCGCTGGCTTACATCTCATTATTTGTAGCATTAAAGCATATGAGACAGAATTTACCTTGTTATATTTTTTATTATCGAGGGAGGATTCAGGATATCTGTAAGGGTTGCGCTGGGGAATAGACTATCTCATGCATTAAAAGTGGGGAGAAAGGATAAATCATCTCTGATGTCTAACTAGTGTAAATACTTATGATATGAATGAATTGGGGAAAATATTCCATCTCTTTTGTCTGTATATCAGAATAGTAGGGAATAAATTGGCCTCTTGTCTGCGCAATTCATCCATAGAATATAACAATACAATACACTACACAATACAATACAATACAATACATTATACAATACAATACAATACATTATACAATACAATACATGTATCTTATTAGACAGTTTAGTATGTAGTATGGCAGGATATTTTTACAAGTCTTGTAGTATATTGAATAAAAAACCTAAGTATAAATTATAACTAATAAAAAATGAAAACTTAGATTATAAACTATATTTACAAACAATGGCTGATAATAAAGTTGTTTCTGTAGCGATTTGTTTTACAAATAGGACTGTTGAAAACCCTCTTTGATCTCAGCTCTCTGTCTTGCTAAACCCTGGATCTTTTGTAATATTGTCAAACAAATCTAAGCAAAACAATTCTCTTCTAGCGTGAAATGTCGGAAGACCAGCTCTAGCTAAAGCTTCACTATATATTTACAATACGCACGGCGCGACGCTTTATGCGTCCAATGCAATTGGGAGACTGCAATGAAAAACTTGACAAGCATACTCTTCGACAGATCTAACAACAGAGCAGTAAAGTTTCATCAAATATTCGCATTCAAGACCGGCACTCTTTAATATTACCTTAGATAAAGGCGTTTGGCGGCCGTCAGATTGAAATCAGTGAATAAACGTTCAAGTTCGCTGGCTGCAGATTAAGATTGGGAGTAGATAAAAATGATGAGAAGTTTATAAATGAACAAATGAATGGCAGACTATGGTAAATTCTAACAAATAAACGAAGAACGTTAGTTTGTGTTGAACACTGAAATGCCCTCCTCAGTGTTTATTGCAAGCGCATAACAAAGTGAGTGTAGTAAATATAGAAGCAGTTTCAGTCTTTGTTAATATAATTTATAAGGCAAATAGTACTGTTCTTTGACGGGTGGTTTAAGACGAAGTTTTCATTGTTTCATGTCACAAAGGTACTTTGATTTGAAAAAGTTTGTAAAACTAGACGCCTGTAATGGCGTTTACTCGGGCTACGCTTTTAAGCTTAGAACCTCAGAAATGGATACGATCTATAATGCGTGTTTTAACTTTGTCATAGTTCGAAAATGAACTTTGAATTGCTAAATATTTTCATTCAACTTCAAGTTCACACACAAAATTCTTTAAACAAAATTCCAAGTGAGTGTTCCGAGCTGCATAAGTACATGCGGACTGAAGTTCAGTTGTTTGAACGGGCCTTGTTCTGTTGTTTTCCGTTGAAACATTTGCATATGGCGCACCGCTGACTGACCAACTCTCAGGCTTTACGTCGATAGACTAATAGATTGATAGATTATTAGATAGATAGATTAGGCTTCGCAGACGTAGACTCGGCCTACCACAGGTAGCCCGAGTAATTACGTCAGCTGAAATTCACCTATAGAAAAGATTAACAATGGTATAGTTACAATATTGATCGTAGTAATACGGTGAGCGGCTTAACTAGTATTGAAGTGATTAACTTTAAGAGCATATGACATGAAATATTTTGTTTTCTCTGTGAATAGACCTTGCTAAATGATGAATAACGGTGAAAAGATTTTGTCAAAACCTTTTATGGTCCGCGAGATATTAACACTTTTAAAATGCTTTCAACTGATGACGTCACATTGTTTATCAGGAAACTTGAAAACATTAAAGTTTTTCACGTAATATGATCTTTAAGCAAGTTTGGGCTTTTCCTAATAGATGTATAATGCATTTTTGTTTTTAAAACAGTTGCGTGTTGAGGTGTTTGAATCTAAACTGTTATGGTTGTAGGTTGCATTGCCTGTTCTGTCGGGGAGTCAAAACACGTGGGCCTCAAACACTTAGAAACGTCTACACAGTTCTGATTCATGTCGTTTTGTATGCTCTGAAGAATGTTTCAAAGCCACTGATCCTTTGGGAAAAGCCCACGCTCAACCAACTCAAGTTAATCACTTTAGCATTAATTTCCCATTCTAGTTAAGCCGCGCATTGTATATCTTCTATTATTATTGTAATTACATTGTTTACCTTCTCTATGTTTTGTCCACTTGTTATTAACTTGCATTAAACACGGTTTAAGGGGTAAATAAAGTGTGTGCTGGAAAAGTAGAGAGGTGGTTACGGAGTAACGCAAAAGTGATTGCCCAATGTGATAGGTTGGCAGAAAAACAAATGGAAATAAAGGGATAGAAAATGTGCGGGAAAGAAAATGCAAAAAGGCCAAAGGGTCTAGATCTGAGATAACGATAACTAATCAATAGCGAAATGCTCATTTGTCGAGACTCTCAAAAAGCAATTAAGCCACCTTTCTTTGGTTTTTCGATAATCGTTACATGAATTAAAGATAAACTGAAAACAAAAAAAATTAAAAGTAGAGTGATTGGAAGAACTGAAATGGTGGGAGAGTGGTTCAGAAAGATCTTTGCGCCACTGATCATGATACGGTGACCTCAACGGCGGCCAGCAGTGAAACGTCGAATGCAATAATGAATAAGTAATGTAAGATGGTACAATCGAGGTGGTCGAAAACGGTGATGAAATTGAACTTTCCCTATTTAAGAACAAACTCTGCGAGTTTCCCTACCCTATTTATGACCTGAGTGGGGCATAATGAATAGTTCATTTTAAGAGGCTTCTTCTTAAAACAGGAATTAAAGACTAGGTGCAAAAATCGATACCCTATTTATGACCAAAACGGCTGAAAACCATACTTTTTGGGGCCGCACTACCAATATAGCCCATGTAAGGGAGTATCCGATCTTTTGGTATAGTGTGGACACAAATCTTATACGTTTTCCATAAAGTGAAAAACTGGGCTATTTGAAAAACGTATCAGTATGGACAGGGTCTGAAACCCTTGTTTTTTACAGACGCACAAAGTGCTTGAGCTGATATAAAGCAACTACAGTGCCCCGTGTTACCGTCGCCTCGTTAATACAGACGCCTTGTTAAAACGGTTACTTTTTCTGGTCAGCCGGTCGAATTGCTTTGCACTTTCTTATAAACAAAACTTCATTAATACGGTCACCCCGTTATTACGGTCCGTAGGTGATCGTATAAACGGGGTCCCACTGGACATCTAAGTGCATGGGTTCTGCTCGAGTGAGGACCAGGACATGCATGCTGGCGGGCGACACCGAACGAACAAACCCTGTTGTGCTAAGTGGTCTTGACGTACGCCATTTAAAGCCGTTGACAGTTCGGCTTTGTTATACTTTTTGTCATATCGAGTTGATAGATTGTTCGTGAATGCAGGGGTTCAAATAGGATCAGTAACGGTTGGCCAGCAAGCTAGTGTTCTAAAAATAACATGTTTTCGTTTTTAAAAGGTACAAAAGAGCACAAATGAGATTAACTCCCGCAGAGACACATAAACGGTGAATGCAATCCCCGAACAATACAACACTGCAGGCAACCACCATTTAATTTAGTTGAATGTTAAAAAGCCCTGTTGGAAACCGTAGGTTGGATAATTACTCGATCGCTTTTAAGTCACTACTTCCAAATGATGATAATAAGAAATAAAAGCTTTCACAATAGCCGATTTTACGGAGTCAAAACGCTTAACTAATTGATCCTTTTTTAAACCCCGGATCACGGCTACTCCGAATAAACCAGACAACGCAATTAAGTTTCAAAACTTAGCTTTATTATCCACTCTAACGATTATCGTCCGCCCCCCAGTTTAGAGAGAAACTACATATTGCGTTTTCTGCATAAAATCACCTATTTCAGTTTTTTCCGAGGTAGTGAGGACTTGATCTTGGTTATTACGATTGTATGCTAATAGCTTCTAATTATAAATCTATTTCAGACCATCAAAAGATAGTTATTGCTTCGTTGTTTTGACTTAAGCTTTGAAATTGTAAAGAGTGCAGTAATTGGAGACAAATAAAAACTCAAGCGATAGGTTTGAACGCGAACTCGAAGTTTTAAACAGTTTTAAAACACAAGGAAGCAGTACATGCAATTCAAGGGTTTTTCCAGAACTGTAGTTTTCTTGTTTAAGTACCGCCCTTGCACAAGGCTAAACACTAGTGCAAAACTTCTGAAGATCGCTGTCCGCGTCTTTCAAATAATAAATGCGGTGTTTAACCGAAGCCCTAATAGATCGAGAAGTTAAACCAAAATGAGAGCATGTTACCACTTCTAAATATATAAAAAGGGTTTTCCGGTTGGTAAGAGAAATTAGAGCTTTTGCAAAATAAAAAAAGATATATATTAGATTCACATACGTTAAGATCGTGTTAGTAGACCTAACATCGTCAATGGCCTTAAAGAGTGTTTGACACGAAATCAGGTTTTTAATTTTCAATAAGTATAATATAGAAAACATTGGTTTACCAATTTTAAGAAACATACGATGAAAATACGCCCAGATACGGCATGCAGATTTTGAACTTTTCCTGCTAAAAGTGTCTCCTCTAAAGACCAACAGTATGACGTAACAGGTCACGCGCGTCTCGCCTCAGTCCATCTAATAAAGTGCTGCCATGTAAAGAGATAAGCTGATCCGTTACTGCTAGACTTTTGATAGAAACTCTTTTAGTTACAAATGTTTTAAAGTCGACTTTGGTGGACTGAGGCGAGACGCACATAACCTGTTACGTCATATCGTTGGTCTTTTGGAGGGGACATTTTAGTGAGAAAAATTCAAAACTCTACACGCCGTATCTTGGCGTACTTTCATCGTATGTTTCTCAAACCTGGCAAACCAATGTAATTTACTTATTGAAAATTGAAAAACTGATTTCGTGTCATATGTTCTTTAAGGCGTTGTCTTGCTGCGCGAAGCTAGATAGCCAAAAATCGGAGGCACATGCTGAGGTCGCTTTTGTTTTCTCAGCTCCCTAGCTAGCTGCCAATATTATTACGAAACCTTCCATTCCCTAAGAAGAGACTCGCTCAGTCCAACTACTATGGTCTGCCAAGATATTTGACACGCTGACACAAGAATGTTGCTTGATCAGGCCCAGGCCTTCACATATTCTCTGCACCTCCACCTTGGCAACTAGGTAATAGAGAATGTTTGCCTCTACCTGTCCAGTGAGAGTACTAGGACGAGATCTGCGGTTTTATTTAGTTTTCAAGTCGACGGCGTGCAGGTAACCCGCACGGTGCATTCCAACGTGCAGCTATTGTGATCACTATTGCATTCCAACGTGCGGGAAGCCAACAACGGCAAAGCTTGGTTTCCATATGATCTGCAACAATCGGCGACTGTCTGTGGTATGATGGGCGACCGTCTGCCATTGATGAGTCGAATACACCACATCAAGTGTTTCCATATGATCTGTAACGATCGGCGACGGTATACCACTATGAGTCCCACAAACCTTGGCGAATCTAAAGCGCTGGCGCGTGCGGGAACAAAAAAATGGCTGTGTAGCAAAAAGCAATTGCTAATTTTCAAGCTGCCCTTCTTTTGAGTTTTATGAGATTACAGCAAAGAAAAAAATGGAAAGGAAAACACAATTTCTGGGTCAGGTAAATATTTCTTCAATAACAAGAACGCGTTCATTTTTACTCTATTTTAAGAACTAAAGCACCAGGATAGAGAGTACTTCTTCAGTTCTCATTGGGCAGTTTTCTGCACGTGATTTATGAGGAACAAGACATGTGTTCCCTTTAAAAACTTTCTTTGTAACGGTCGTAATGGTCGGCAAAGTAGACTCCCAATCATTCAGGTCATGTTTCGCAGGCCGTCGCAGACAAATGTTTTGAGTGTTTTCATACTCGGGAACATAACGAGGGCCGTCGCCGATAGTGATCGCAGACAAATCGCCGATCATTAAAGATTATATGGAAACAAACTTATAATTAGCTTAAGTCGTTGGTTCGATTACCGTTAGGGAAAGCAAGAACAAATCTTTCACAAGCTTTCGCCACACATTGAGCCTAGCAGCTAGCAGGGCATAGACCGGGCAGTGTTTAATCTACGGAGCCAACTGACTTTTTCCCCATGTGAGTTCCTGTAGCTCGGTGGGTAGAAGGGCATCTGGCCCGTTACAAACACTTGTGACGACAAGAATATTTCTTTCACAAATTAGCTTTATTCTTAAAATGTTTTTTGTAAACTTACATTTAAAAAATTACCAAAATGTTTTGGTTTGTTAAAAAATGGAAGGTTGACGTGCCAGCCTCCTTTGGTACCAGTAAACTGCCGATTCCCACCTCCCCCAGTACCAACAAACTGCCGATTCCCACCTCCCCCAGTACCAACAAACTGCCGATTCCCACCTCCCCCAGTACCAACAAACTGCCGATTCCCACCTCCCCCGGTACCAGTAAACTGCTAATGCACACCTCCACCAGTATCAATAAACTGTTAATACCCACTCCCAGTACAAGCAAGCTACCGGTGCACACCTCCTTCGGTACCAGTAAACTGCCGATACCCACCTCCCCCATTAGCGGTAAACTGCCGATACCCACCTCCCCCATTAGCGGTAAACTGCCG
>JAOBAT010085452.1:0-18587 GCA_026413305.1 Hydrozoanthus tunicans
AAAAATTCAAAATTCTACACGCCGTATCTTGGCGTACTTTCATCGTATGTTTCTCAAACTTGGCAAACCAATTTTTTCATAGTATACTTTTTGAAAACTGAAAAACTGGTTTTGTGTCATATGCTCTTTAAGGGAAAGTCTAAATGTATAACAAAGCACTTAACGTATTTTCCCTCGGGAAACAAGTTAGTTTTGTTTTCCCTCGAGTTCTGATGCTTCCTTCGACTTGGTCTCGGGAAACACTGGGACTTTCGGGAAAACAAAACGAACTGTTTCCCCTGGGACTATATATACATTAAGTACTGGTCCGTGTACGAAGGAAAGAACCTCCCATTGTTCTGCGCCATTTCGCTTTCCCCACACCAGAATGTTCAAATTTTCACACTGAGAACACAACAACCATTATACAACACAGTTTTAAAGTAAAAAGCATTTCAATTCTATCTTAAAGCAATCTTTTTTTTGTGCTATAATATTTGAGCCAATGATAGAACTCCAAAACACAAGGGAAGAAAACCTTTTTATTTTTAATGTTCCCCACATAGAATTTTTCTTAAATTTAAAAACAGAAATGATTCAATTAGAAAGGAACAAATGAGTAGACTGGAAAGAAAATACATCAGCTTACTTGTCAAGATATTGTCCATTTTTGAAGTTTAGCCAATCAGATCAACAGTTTGATAATACCCCAATTAGCACCTTTCTGCATTCCATTGCCGTTCACCTCTTTCGTTCTTACACGAACCATTACTTAAGTGTATAATAACTTATAAGCACGAAATTAAACTTGCCCCAGTAAAGGGGCGGGCCAGTAAAAGCAAGCCACAGCAAAGCAAAGATTGAGACCCGGACATGGCGGAAAAAACTTTTTCTGCCCATCTCTCACTTGTGGTAAACTGCGTAACTCACGCGATTTTAATATACTGGCCGAATATGCCTGAATAAGCTTAGATTTTCAGCGAAATACTATTATTGCTGCTTTAAAGAATTTCTAAGATACAGATATGTTTATAAAGCGTTTTACAACAAACTACTACAAGTTGTGTGTAGAAAGAATTAATGAACGACGGAACGATTTCTTTAAACTACAAAACTATACAATGTTTAGCTCTTTGTTTGACGAACGAAAATAGGTATTAAAAAAAAAGATACAAAGATTAAAATAGACACAATTGTTAAGAAGCTTGTTATTCCAACCAATGCTAGATGGTCTTGTTACTTACCCATTTCTTTTCTGCGAAACTCGAATGCCTCACTCCAAGGTCCATTTGTCAGAGTGAATGCCATCACTTGGACTTTGTAAAAGGTTTCAAACTTTAAAAGTCTGGGAAGTTCAAGTGCGTTTAAAGGTGGTTTGACGGTCACATCAGTTGCAGTGTGGTTTCCCTGGCCTGTTTGCCAATATCTCACTCGGTAGCCTCTCAGGATTCCATTAAGCTCGCTTTTGTGCAGTGTTGTCCAATTGACAAACAATTTGTCGTTAGTATTATAAACGCTATGAATCCGAGGTGCTGCAGATGGAGCTAAGAGAAAACGGGAAAACGCATTAAGTAGATTTGAAATTAACTAACATTCAATATATAAAATAGACCATATGCATGATGACGTCACGATAGCGTTTTCCTGTACTAAAACGAGGCTTGGCGGTTATACTTACTTGCTATGTACAGTGTAGTAAATATTCCAGGGAATAAACATGGTTAAACAGAGATAGCGAATTGTTGAACAATAAAAACAGTTAAAATTGATGCAAACGTTTCACAAATAGCATTTTACTACCAAGCCCAGCTTTGATGGATTCTCGACTCCATCAGGCATAAAGGCCGTTGCCATTTTCAAAGTCGGCAACATAGTTCCTTTTTTTCTAACAAAACATGACAATGATGACTGAGCAGAATAGTTTCGACCTAATCACGAAAAAACAAGTATGGCTAAAGCAACTGGCCATGCATACACATCCATAAAGAGAAACTACGATTTCAGTTTCAGATAGAAAAACCGGAAAGTGAGAAAATGAAAAGGCAGAATTATTTTTTCATTTAGATCCCGCTCCAGAATGTAGTGATGATGAACACAAGTTTATTTAGTGAAGTTAACCTGTGAATACTGGGCCCAGTAGTTCGAAGACTGGCAGGCGATAATCCATTCTAAACAAGCCTATTGGCTATCATAGTTATTAATCCTGCATTAGGCCAAACCAGTCTTTAAACAACTTGATCGGCCCTTGTCTCATATGTTATACCTTCTTCGCCTGTAAGAGCGTAGACTGTGGCACTCCAGTTGCTTCTTGCGACTGTTATTGCATTCAGTTCAATGGTGTAGTTTGTAAATGGCTTCAAGCCAGCAATTTTCAACGTGGTTCTATTGGCACAAAGTGCAATCTTTTGTTGCCAAGGGGTACTGGCGTTCTTTGTCTCCTTGTAGCGCAATGTGTATGCTCGTAGGATACCAGGCACCTTGGCCGGAGGGGGTGGACACCACGTGATCTTGATAGAGCGTGCACTGCTGTTTCGAACGGTAACTTGAACGGGGGGAGACCTTGGAGCTTAAATGAGAAGATAATGTAACTTTCTAGCCAAGATCTTCCATATAACATTCGACGCTCTAACCACAGTTAATATGGCCGACAGGCTATAACATAGTTTATATACGGACAGGGTATGAAAGACGGCAAACCTCAAAAGGGGAATACAAAGATTGTACGAACATGGTTTGTTTTATGTTGAACGAACAGTGACCCTTCACATTCTTTGTTAGGTGTTAGTCAGAATAATTTTACAGACTATTTGTTGATTTGCATTTCAAAAGCTTATGTGTTTTCTGCACGTTTTTATGCAAGGTCAATGACGAACAAGGACATACAACAATGATTTCCCAACCAGTCCGTAAATACCAACTATGGTTATAATGAAAGCCGGCAAAATTCACAAGAGAAATAAAGATCATTTACGGTACGTTTTAAAATCTTCAGAAGATACGAATCTGCCTTGGTGAAGCGTCTTATTCCAGAATTTAAAACACATATCTTACTATTTGATTATCTGGTTTCTCTCCGTAGAAAAAAACTACACCTTTTAATTCATTAAAAACCTACAGATGTGAAATAGCTAAAATTTTTCTTTAAGAAGGATTCTTTAATGAAAATACTTTTATATCATTAAAATGGGATCGTTTGCCCACCTGCTTCTCCAGTTTTAACCGCGACAGGGTCGCTACTATTTCCCTGCGCTGTCGTTACAGCAGCGATGGTTATTAAGTAGTACGTAAACTCTTTAAGGCCTGTGATGGTTTTCGTGAAAATGAGCTTTGCGTTATCGATGTTTTGAGATTCAGTTGCTTCAATTACAAAACGGCTGTGTTCGTCCGTAGCGTTGCCGTATTCACGGTACGATATGTTATACAGGCGGATAATGCCACGAGCCTGCCTCATAGGCACCCCAATCCAAGCCAGTCTGATGGACGTCGCGTCGACTTCAGTTGCGTTTATGATTGAGGGCGCTTGAGTTGGAGCTATAGGGTTGAAATGGAAAACTTAAAAGGAAGACAACATAAAACACGATTTTTTCTCAGCTAACCCTAGAATGATCATGCACAGTACTGGAAAACTTGACCAAAATAAACTTAGCTTTGTATAAAATAAGAAAAAATGTTCCATGCTAGTAAAAAAATCTGTAATGAAAACGCACTACCCAGTTTACGAATATATAACTTTTTCTCTGAAATTAGATGGTCTATAGTAATACTGAAACTAAAAAATAAAATGAAATCAAGTTTTGTTAAGAAATTCCTGTATTTTGGCCATGCACTACCTGACATGAAATGAGTCCAACACAACACACATTCGAGTATTTTGTTGCCCAAGGGTCGGTTGTTCGAAAGCCGGTTGTCATGGTAATTAACCCTGGATTAGGGTTAACTCGACTTTGAACAACTTGGCCCTGGCAACTAAACAAACTTTCTTGATGTGATGAAACGTACCACAATAATAAACCTAATTGAGTGAGAATGAAAAGTTCGGAGGATCAAAAACTGGTTATCATGGTTGAATAATACATATAAATGTTTAGATGAGAAGATTCCAGCTCATTCTTTTTTTTATAATTGTTTGCAAGGGAAAAAAAATGTAAAAAAAAAACAGAATAGTGTAACTTCAAATGAAAAAATCACCAATGCTTTATAATGCTCTCAACAGCTTGGCTAGGGCCTACACGCATGCGCAGAACCGGCTCCACCCGAGCAACTACACCGTAAGTAACAGTAGCAACCGTGGACAGCTGTTTCGTCCTGTTAGGACTCATCAGCACGGTACAGCTTTTCAGCTACTAGCAAAGAGCTACAAGTGCAAATGAGTCCTAATAGGACGAAGTAGCTGTCCACGGTTGCTCGGGTGAAGCTGGTTCTGCGCATGCTTGTAGGCCCTGACCAATCTGTTGAGAGCAAGAGTTGAGCATGCGTGTATTCGTAGGATCCGGTCAAACCGTTGAGTCGAGTATGTTTTTTTTTCTTAAATTGTTAGTTCTACTTTTTTTTAAAAAAAAAAGCTTTTTCTGCATTGTAAATCAACTTTTTTGTTTTGCTCTATGGAGTGAAAAGAAAATATAATACATATAATTTTATAAGTTTGAGCCCGAGCTAGAGGGTTTGAACACCTTTTGTGCGACATCATACGTATTCCAGTATGCTATGCCCAGTCTTTTTGGAGAAATAGCAATTTTTAGGCCCCCTCCCCCCACCAAATGTAATGCTCCAGGGCTTGGTTTCTCATAACTCCGATTAACCTAACCATAGTTAGTAGAAGGAGACTCTACTAATTATGACTTAACCAATACACAATGGGTTAAGACGAAATTCAACACTAACTTCCTCATAAGTAAAGCTTTGTTATGTTTGCAAAATACTGATCAGATTTACCAATAACGCAAACAGGTCAACCTAAAAATTTCAGCCAAAAACAAGTTTCAGAAGGTATATAGGGAACTGGTACATGGATTGAAAAGTTATCCGTGGTTAGCAATTATTGGGTTCAGTTTAAGAAACGGGGGCAGACTACCAACGTTAGTCTGTGCCTGTATATGTTTATCGAGATCACCGTTGATTGGAATTACGACCTTATTGTAAAAAAGTAACATGTTTTTTTAAAAAATGCACTTTAAATTTTGTACTATTCAATAATACTAAAATATCAAAAGTTTATAACAAAAGCTATTTAGTCTAAATCAAAACCCGCATCTTTGGTGTTTTACAAAATATAAGTGGTTTATAAAATAAAATTCTAAAACACGAATTCAATTAGGATTATTTCAGTTTTTATCAGTTTTGATCATCTGGAAATACTTTGACAATTCAAACTCTATATGCCAAGCATTTTGCGAAAGCTTTCTCCTCAATTATCAGAATTTATAACATGTTACGCAATAATGTTGACGTCACTTCGTTTGCCTGAATTAACGATGAGGTAAATAGGGATAAAATTTTATCAAACATTTCAGTATAAACTAGTTTTTCAAATCAATTTGAGAATTTCGGTGCAAAATCTTTTTCATTGATAGTTTTTATGAAAAGTCACAAAATTAATTGATTTCAACGTAATTGTCTTTAATTGCTAAAGAATGAAGGTGGCGAATGCGTTTATACCCCTCCCTATCTCAGTTTGAGAAGGGTTAATCATAATTTCATCTCAACCTAGCCTGGAAACTTACCTTTCTCGCCTGTCCAAATGTACACAGGGGCAGAAAGTTCACCGTGCAACTCACTTTCGGTAGATATAGAGCAATATTGACGTGCTACTTGGATAGAATACAAGGAATAAGCCATCAAACCAGAGATCTCGTTATTGAACATTCCATTCGAGGATGGTCGAGGAAATGGGCAGGTTTTGTTTTTTCTGACTGAATCCAAGGAGACATACACAATGAGATATCCACATACGCTGACGTTGTGAGTCCATTGTACTTTAATGCTTGTTAAGTTCGCTTTTAAGACTGTTATATGCAGAGGTGCTGGAAATCAATGAAGTCTACTTGTAAGTTCTACAACCTTAAACCCCACTTTAAAGCCCCCCTCTCCCCGGTTTTAAGCTCCCCCACCCCTCGATTATAAAGACATGTAGACATTTCCAATGAAGATATTATTCCTGAAATGTTACGCTAAGTGCTGGTAAAGAGAAAGCCAGTATAAAGGCACTTTAGAAGGCCTCACGGGTCAGAAGAATATTAAGCCTGTACGAGTTTTAGCAGCCATGGACAGCTGTTTTGGTCTTAATTGGCCTCGTCAGCGCAGCATTGCTACCAAATAGGCTGAATATACATATATCTTAGTTCCTTCTGACCCATGAGGCCCTAATGCTTTTTACTAGCTTTCTCCTTACCAACATTTAGTGCAACATTTCAGATTTTACGTCATCAACAAAATCTCACAGTCACTACGCTTACAATTCTACCCCTGATATAAGCTCACCCGGATACAGCCTAAACTGCCTCCCTCTCCCCATCTATAAGTCTTTATGCTTCAAAGCTATTTACTTTACAAGTGTATTCCTTTGTGTTTCTTTTTAAACGTCAAATTAATTATTTTATGATCAAAATCTATAGGAACAAAAAAAAATTAAACGTATTACAAATATAACTCTAAATGTAATGCTTCTCAGATATGTTTTGTTTCGTTGTTCCGAAACATTTCTTTTATTCCACTTCTACGCTCACTCGGATGTAAGCCCGGATATTATCCAAACTGGAGAATAATACTTTTTGCTCGTTCTGATTGGTTCCCTAATAAGTGGATATCTGCACTATTCATCATTGGTCACTCTTTCGTGAAAGTAGAAAAAATATGCGTCCCGTTTTGCCTTCGTTTCGAAAGATGAAATATGAAAAGGAACAAGGAAGGAATCAATACAAAAAAGGCGGCTTGTTCGGTTAACATTAAAAATTCCTTCCCTCGGTGATTAGCGAGCCAAAACTAGTATCCAAAAACTAGTCACTACAATTTCAGAGGAGAGTTGTTGATTATTTAACGTAAGACTATATAATCCTCTTGATATGATTACAGAGAAAGACTAAGTGTATGATACGAAAACCTAATTGCTATGATATCCAATGATGGGGTCAGCTTACCCTCTTCTCCTGCCGAAACCTCTTCGCTCTTCGGTCCCATCCCCTCCAGTGTATAAACCAACACTTTAAAGCTGTATACCATATTAGGCTTCAGCCCGTGGATATTCATAGCTCCAGTTCTCTTGTTAAGTTCAATGACCTCATATTCACGACTTAGAGCTATGGCTTTGTAATATACAAAGTAGCCTTGGAAAAGTCCGTTTACTTTTGCATCCGGCAGCTGATTCCAAGAAAGAAAGGCGCTTGTGTTGGATATCTGCGCGTTGACTGACAATGCAGTGTCCGGAACTGAGGAGAAAGTGTAAGAATTCAGGTAACGATCCAAGTAAGAGCTAGGGAGGTCAACTGCAAAGGCCATGCAGAAAGATGCTAGTTGTTATATCATTAAACTGTTGATATGATTGGCTAAACTTTAAAAAAGGACGATTAACTTCATAAACAAGCTGATGTTTTTCTTTCAAGCTCAATCATTCATTCCTTGCTAGTTGAAACATTTCTATTTTTGAATTTAAGAAAAAATCTACGTTGGGGACATTGAAAATCAAAAGGTTTTCTTCGCTTTTGTGATCGGCTTAATTATTATAGCACAAAAACCTTTGCTTTAAATCAGAGTTTTACTGCTTTATTTGAAAAACTATTTTTTGTATATTGTCCGAAGTATTAGGCCTACAAAGGGGTACTCAGATGTAGCATGTCCCACAATTTTGGTTATTTTTGGTCATTCTTTTTCTTTTGTAAAATGTCGCTGTCGCATTTTCGTCTGAACATGATGTCGCTGTCATAATTTTCGATTTTTACGCAAATTATGTCCTTTGCTAATTTCTTTACAACTTCATTTTATCGATCGTTGTCAAAAACCGAATCAAGTAAGCATGACGAACAAATGTGTCTGTCTTGTTAGCGTGTTCTAAAGTGTAAAGCTCGGACAAAAAATATCGCGAGAAACTGATGACTGATTTTCCTGGATGTTTTGATACAGATTGATCTCTGATGCCCTTTGTCGCTGTCGCAAACCGTCGTACTTTCCCCGATAATTTCTGCATGTCGCTTGTCGGCGCTTTAACAATTGTCTGTCGCCTAAATTTAAAGGAATCCTCCGCACTGTGTAGCATTAACGTTCTCGAATAAAACTTTTATTAAGTCTATGTCCATATCAGCAGCTCAATTTTGATAATTCTGTGCATATAACTAATTCCAAGCAATTAATTTTAATCAATTTTTTTGTTTGAATTTCCCGCGCGCCGCCATTTTGATCTGTGACGTAACTTGGTTGCAGTGCCAGACTTCACTCACGATGAATACAATAACAATGAACGAGAGGGGTCAGGGGAGTCAGCATTGCCGAGTGGTTAGCGCTCGCGCCTCCCACCTCTGTGGACCCGGGATCGAATCCTGTGTTTGCATGTGGGCTAATAGGATTTGTCGATCTTCTTCTGACTCCGAGGGTTTTTCTCCGGGTTCTCCGGTATCCTCCCTCCACAAAATTGACTTTCATGCCAAGATCTGCGCCGTCGAGCGATTAAATAATAGCCACTGGATTGGGAGTATGGGCAACCACTCCCATCGTAACGACGATAAACAAAGTAAGTTTAGTTTAAGTTATCAAAATAATTTTAGTTTAGTTTAAGTTTGGCATGCAACCACGTTACGTCGTAATTCAAAATGGCGGCGCGCGGGAAATTCAAATTTTAAAATTCAAACTTTAAAATTGATGAAAACTAATTGCTTGCGTTAGTTAAATGCTCAAAAATATCAAACTTGTGCTGCTGATACGGACACAGACTTAATAAAAGTTTTGTTTGCGACCAATAAAGTTATACAGTGGAGGATTCCTTAAAGACCGTGTCGCCTCTCGCAAAAACCCTTTGTAGGCCCCACGTGTTTTCGATATGAAAACATAAACATTCTGGCGTGGCAAAAGCGAAATGCCGCAGAACAATGGGAGGTCCCTAGTTGACCTTTGTTTAAATATACGAAGAAAACCTTATCAGTACAGCTGAGTTAGGCTCAAGATTATTCCATTTGAGATCTGTAGCTTGGGATGTGAACCACTACACTCGTTTTTATCTAACAACGTCTTCGTTTTCGGGCCGAGGCCGAATGTTCTTAAATATGTCGGCGATTTGAGCCCCAGATGTTCTTAAAGTTCCTATCAAGCTTAATTTTTTACTTTTTGGATTAAAACTGTTGTCATCTGTGAACTCTGAAGGTCTCTCGCGTCCACGACGTGCAGGTGATCCACTCGGTGAATTCCAACATGCAGCTATTGTGTTCACTATTGTTTTTACTTTTGTTTTCTGATGTTGTCATCCCTAGTAAGTATTTGTTTGTGTATACATAGAAAGGCAAGAAAAAAATTGCATTACACAAAAAAATAACCAAAATACTTGTATAAAACTTTATACCGAAACTCTACCTTTTTTTACTTCATAGCTTTTCATTTGCGTTTGGTTTTATCTTACTTCTCAGTAAGGAAGTAAAATATCAAAGTGGTGCATTTATATAGTGCCTTTTCCATATGAATGCTCAAAGACGCTTTCCAACGTTTACCCCCAAGCGGACCGGAAGCATATATAGGTGCTTCAAATCGGTCCATGTATGCTGGTACTCATTTTGGTACCGACCCGGAGGGATGGTCTTTGACGGGAAAGAAGGTTGCCCAAATATTCACCGCTCAACCAGGCCGGAAATAGAACCAGGGACCTCAGGATATGGAGGCAGAGATCTTAACACTTCGCCAACCCCTCCGCTATACTATGAGAATTTTTAATTTTACTTACTGTTGTTGAGTGTATAGTTCAGAAGAACAACCACGAGGGGACCAATTAACCCTCGTTTTAGACTTTGTATCAAAGGTGCTATTGTTGTGTACGAAGTAGAGTTGAACGTCAGTATAAGGCTGCATTCCACAGTTTTGTTATTCCTGAAATGAAGTGAAATAAACGTATAAAAACAAGCCTGTGTCTTAGCCAGGCTAAGTTCTGCGTAACGGATACCAAACTCTTGTTCTGATTCGCACCGATATGGTTATTCGTGTCTGATTGGTCGGTTTCTTACACGCTTTTTAATTTTCTGAAAACTACATATGCGGTGATTTAGATAAAAACCAGTCGTTCACGGTTTAGTGTTCTCATTGACCTTTTGCCGCGGGCAGCTGAGTATAAAGTGGCTGTGATTTTGTAAATCCCATAAAAAAAATTGCTGTAAACAACCAAAAATTTGGGCACCAAATAATTTTCATTCAAGGATTCCTAAATACGGTTTACTGTTTTTTTTTGCACAATTGATATACGTCACTTTGTTTTAGAAGATATTTTCCGTATTTCCATACTCTGTTGGAAATACGCGGGATCGTTGGCAGAACACAAGAAAAATTTAGGATCACGAGCTGAAAGAGAGTGATTCAAATATTTTCTCGTTTTCTCCTACAATCCCCAGTGTTTCCAACAGAATATGGTAACAAGGAAAATATCTTCTAAAGCTTTTATGGAATAATAACAACTGATGAAGTCATTCATGATTTCTTTCCAGATTCAGATAGTCCTCGGCTAATCAGAGAGCGTGTTTTGCTGAAATTATTAATTTTAATAAAAAAATCATAACAAGGTAAGCATGTTGAATACGGCCGAGTCCAACAAAGGGAGAAATCTTAGCCTCGGCAGATGTACTCTGCTGTGGGTAAGACTGATAAAAACAAGTATTATTACTTCGACTGAACAAGAGGACCACTTTTCTCTTTTAATGAATTCAATAAAAATTCTTTAAAAGTTAGAATACAAGCTATGAAAAGTTTTCAAACGCATTTCGAGTAAATTTGACTAATCGCGAGTTTGACAACAGCTTATCTAACCTCGACAAAGTGTTGGTTCTTTACTAAAAAAAATTACAACTGTAAAAGTACCTTCCAGAAGTCCATTTCACGGTTCATGAAAGGTTACCAAGCTTCTATATGAGACCGAGGCGAAGATTGTTCTGACAAAGTTACATACATGCTAAAAGTTTCTTTCTTATGATAATCATTTCTACTTCTCTAATTGTGCCAGGACAACCTTCACCTCTATTGTGTCGAAGCTTCGTTACCTCTCAGTTTGAAGTTGACTATTGTTGTTAAGTTATGCATGAGTTAGCGTAAAAAAAGTACTAAAAATGTACAAAAATTTTGGGGATCAACCTTTCATATTTGACAACTTGTTTACTTATTACCCATTCATTTACCCATTTATTTATTTGTTTATTCATTAAGTTACGGGGTTTGCCCAAAGGTAAATCTTTGAAGGAGAATACTAGCTTGCAACTTACCAAAATGTGTGTTCTCCATCTAAAATAAGTTTGTGATTCACAGTTCTGGCTATCTAAAGAGGAAAGGAAAAAAAGTTGAAATGCTTCGGTAGTTAGTCACAACAAAAAAACCAGAACAACTTTTGTTATAGCGACGCTGTGCTGTGGAACAGCTTTCCTTGAGATTTACGCCAGGCAGAATCCTTGAGCGTGTTCAAAAACAAGTGAAGGGACATGTATATTAATTTCGTAAGCTCGGCATTTATGGAAAGCGGGCAATTTAATGTATTAATAGCATTCATTGTTAGGTTTTATTATAGAATGTAGTTTGTTGATATTTGCTTTTGAATATTCTTACGTAAAATTTTGATTCCTGATTTTTTTAACCGTGCATAAACAAATTTACCAGTAACCAGGTAAAACACTATAGCACAAACAACACAGCGGCGGAAGTGTCGAGCACGACGTTCCTCTAATGCTTAGTGATGAATAATCACTCGGTTTGGTTGTCAACCAATTAAAACTTTGGGGTTAATAGGAAAAGCTCAAAAAAGAGACAAGAATTTTTTACTAACAAAATGATAACTATAAACGTAATTGATACACTTACACCCTCCCTAACTTTGTTTTGCAGCAATTTGTATTCACAAGATTCTTTATCATGATATCGCTGGGTCCATGTCTCATTAGGCATACGAAATGCAGTTTTCAAAGTAATAGTTTCGGAGCCTGCAATGCAATGGTACAGCGTCAGTTTAGTAGGGAGAACGGAAACATAGCAACAAACAAATGTCCTGATCTCAATTTCTTCTTTTGAACTTTTTTTTAAAAAGCAATACACCGTTTTACTTATGCAAATTGTTATCACTCCGGTCCTTTGTGGTGGCAGAAAGTCTCAAACTTGTTGAGTATGATCATAAGACAAAATGTGGCCGGGCAACGCTAGCTTGCCCCACAAAAGACTGGAACGAATAAAAAGTCATGTTTTCTGAACCTTTTTTTGAAGCATTTAAGTTCATCTTTTATTTAAAAATGAACGCCTTTGTGCGAAATTGTTGCTGTTGCACTGTAAATCCTTGAGAAGATTTTTTTGTAGCTGTGATAGTTCTTATGCATAAGTAGCTTCTTTAGTTTGGGTACATTCAAATTAGCCCCACAAGCCTCGTTTTGGGTAACATAATCTTTTGAATGTTTAGCTCAAATTTGAATGAAGACAAAAGAACATTTAATTCGCCGCCTATTTATCCATGGAGTCTATACTGAATACTTTTTACAAAGATTATGCATAAAAACGATTCCACATGCCATGCATAAACCAACAGAGCATATTTGGAAAAATAAATTTACTTGATAAACTATGAAGTTAAATTTTTATTTCTTTTATGGTCAACCGGTCATTTGGACAGTATAACTATTTACTTATGCAATTCGTTGTCTGGATTTTCCACATCTATTGTCTCAGATGTAGTATAATGTTTCCGTACCAGCAAATTTTCTTAATATCGAGCTGGTAACAGATACTTGGAATAACATGTCCAGCAAGTATTGAAATAAACTTAGTCAATTTTATATCAATGCCAGACACAAAATTACAAAATCACCTGTTTGCCCAACTTAAATCTTGAAAGTTTTAAAACCGGTCAAGCTGAGTACTAACCTCTGTAATATTTGAAGAGTTTCTGCACCTCGGTTACTGTCAGTGCTTTGTTCCACCACAGGATGTCATCATATTCTGTATAAGGGTGGTTGTTATCTTCCCCGAGAGCTAGTGTTAGTCCACCAGAATGAGAAACTGGAGCATTCCTACATACTTTGAGCTCCGTCTGTTTTTCACCATTACGATAAACATTTGTTACTCCACTCTCGGCCGAGAAGGTGATTACAAAATGAGACCAAATATCTCTGGTAGAGTTGAATTCAAGAGTACATGTTTTGTTCCTAGCATATGTTTTTACAACTAAACGCTCAACCGAGCTAGCTCCACCACTAGTGGAAATACTAAACCCAAAACCTTTTGTTGTCAGAAGGCTCTGGTTATTGCCAGGTCGTCTATAGTGGGGGTTAATCCACAAGGCCAAGGAAACACCGTTACCATCGCAACTAAGGTTTGCAAAGCAAGAACTATTCAAGTTGTCTTTTAAAACCAGTTTGCCTGTCTGTCCATTTATTAGAATCGCTTTATCTTTTACTCCGTCTATCTCTGATATACCATGAGACTCGAGAGCCCATTTATTTGTTTTTAAGTCTTTTATACTGGTTGCGTCATCCAGTGGCCAATGATGGACCGCTGACATTATTAGTTGCTCTGAATCCAGAATTTTCACTGTACAAATAAAGAAACACGACATAAGAATTAGTTTGACCAACATTGGCACTTCATAAAGAAAAAGGTTTTTGTGCTTTTAGCAGTAAAAAAATCGCGTTAAGAACCTACATTTTCAAGGTTTGTAGAGAGGATATTTCTAGTTGCTTTGTAATTATACAGTTTATGTGCATGTGGTTCGGGTGTAATAGGAACTTTGCAACTTCAATTAAAGTGTTATGCAACCCCATATTAAGAACCTGTCCAAGTTTGCTTCTCAAAACAGGCCGTTATGTTTTGGAGTATTAAAATGGCAAGTTTCTGCCAGCAGGTTCTTAAAGTGTTACTGAAGTCATTTTGTCATCGGTATTTATACAGCTCTAAGGACTTTTGCAACACTTCTATTAAACTGTAAAAGGATAAAAGTGCTTACCTGACCATTATAAGTCCGTGGAATAACTTTTCAAAATAGTGCGTTCGGTGCGAAAAAATTCAAAACATTCGACAGCGGTTCATAACGACACATGTATGGTTTGAAAGAACTCCAAGCTGTTCTATACAACCGTTTACAGCGAACTAGTGAGTTTTTTGTTCAAACTAAACACTTGGCCATCCGCCATGCAAACTTCGCCATGATAATGCGAATCTGACCGGGAAAGTGATGTTGATCTCCTGGCTTTTAAATCATGTGATATCATACACATCTAAAGAGTTTAAAAGTTTTCAGAGCTTTTGCGCTAAAATAGGCATTTTGTTTTTGTAAATTCTCCGCAAAATTGATCTTAAATCAGTTACAATTGTCCCAGCGGAAATTATACGGGTCAAACTCTAATTCTACGGGTCGAACTTTAATTCTAGTTTGAAGATTTTGTTTCAGTAGCATTTTTAAACCGAAGATTCTTACCCGCTGGTTGTTACTGTAGTTCGAAGAGATCATAGTAGCTAAAGTTTGGCTATACTTATACTAAACTGTATTATTATGAAAATTTTAGGTAAGATAGTTGAATACCTTTGTTGCTTTTTATTACTTAAAAACAGCTACAAATAGTAACTCCTAACAGACAGTTACTATTATCGTCAACGTCATCACTATCTTCATCATTATTTTCACTAACATAACAACTACCATCCGTCCCAGTTGTCGTTGGCTTGTTTTATTAAGGTTCATTTGTTATGGTTGTCGTGTTTTTAACTCAGGAACTTACTGTCTCCAACTGTAATCCTACTTATCGGGTTAATAGGTTTTGAACAAAGTTGCTTTGTGGAGTTGTCGAACTGCGAAAGGTCCTGTGTGAGGGCAGAGGCGCAGTAACATCTCCATTCTTGTTTCGCATCAGAAAACCCCGGACCATATCTCACAACTGGGGGAAGACTGCACAAGGAGACGTTGTTTTTACACAGCTGTATCCAACACTGTTTATTCTGCTCTTCCTCAATATGTTTCTCTGAAGTAAAAGATTGACAACCCAATTATCTTACTCTTTTGAATATATCGAGTTGTTGCATTTGTATTAGTTTTAATATTACGCTGCATGTTTTAAACTTCTGGAGCCAATAACCAAGTTCTTATCATTGACTGGAAAGACTTGCCCTCAGTCTGTTTTGTGAAAGATCTCGGGCAAATTTTTTCCCTGACAATGTATCGGTTATTAAGATAAATGTAGCTTCCACGAGCGGTTGTAACTGCTCTTTAAGTCCTTAAATGAAAATGTCACAGATAAAGTTTAACCAGTTTATCCTGCATTATGCTTTTTATGTTTTCTGAGAGTTTGAAAGTGAAACGGCAAACTGGAAAGATAGTATTTGGAAAAAGTAAAAAAAAGCTGCACCTGTTGAGAGAGGGAGAGAGGGGGATACGATTTATCTGCTCTGAATAAATACTGAATAAAAAACCGGGCAACTTCCTATTTTAAACAAGTTGTACTCTAACCTAATCACCATTCCAGAAAAAATTCCCTGAACGTTTGGACCTCACTAAAGCCCGGCCTAGGTCTCCGGAAACAATAAGCAGTTCAAACGACTAGATCCTATCAATATGATTGGTTGGGATGTAGCTTCCCCCTGTCTTTAAACAGATTTGGTCCAAAAGTCGTTAAGATACTCACTCTGACGACACCACTGTAACCTTTTACTCAAAGGATTGCACTGGCACTTTGCTGTCAATTCATCACAAGTTTGGTCAAATTGACACGGTGGGTAGCACAAGTTGTCTGTAATTACAAAAAGTAAACAACTCTACGGTTAATCGTTTAATCACTCTACGGTTGATCGTTTAATTACTCTTTGCTTAAACATGAAATTAGGAAAAACTCGAAATTTGTGTATAACGCAAATTCTTATTTATCTAGTTTCCACTCGTGCTATAAATCAACATGGAAAACGTTTTAAAATTTTCAAACTTACATCAACTTATTGAAAAAGTTTCAAGTATAAGTAAAGTATAACATTAGAACGATGGCGGAATGTTTGGATTGATAAGAGAGTCTTAATTGTGAAGGGAAGCTGTTATTCAAGTGCTCATGATTTAACACGTTTATTAGTAGTAATAAGTGAAATGATAATCTTTAAACAAGTAGTCGCGCTTTAAAAAGGCCTGAGCTAGGCGCTCGTTAACTTCAGTTGTCACTCAATCTTCGAAGAGAAATAGCACGAAATATAAGTTAAAGTGGACTATTCGTATGCAAAATTATTTCATGTAGAATAATTATGAAGAGAACAGCTTATTACCTCAGAGTCATAACCTCTTTTTATTTCTATTTCAAACTTTTAGGGAAATTTTAACAAATTGAAACAACATACACAGTATAGACTACAAGAATACACTTTATAAGAGTATTGATTGGCCAAATTAAGAATATATATGTATATGGAACGGTGACTACTTTATCCTTTAGCTGCGACAATTTGACAGCCCAGGTGTCGGACGAGTTTAAAGAGTCTGTATCAAAATCAATGGTGTAGTTTGGATTGAGTGCAACCGATTTACGGCTACCCGTTGATGCTATCCGATACCACAGTTATTTTGAAACAGAAATTCCATATCACCTATACTTCCGAAAATAAGAATATCCGTAAGAATATTTTCAGCCTAGATCGGCAAATAGATAAGTATATCGAGCCTCGGTCCGAAAAACAACATTCTTATAAAAAAGCGTGTAGTTGTACAGAGAAACGCAAGCTTAATATGGGCGAAGTATCGAAGAAACACGCGTTTTGAACCTCCGTTTTAACCGAAATTTGAATTTTCGAAGGTGTCATGTAGGATATGCTATCTCATAGCGTCGGCCCTTGTTTGGCTGGCCTTTGGCTGCCATGCGTCTACCCACAGCTTGTTGTGAAATAACATACTTTTACTAGAGAACATTGCCAGCTCAAAAAAATAGCGCGCCATGGCAAACATGTTCGACATATAGTGTGAAATTTTTATTTCAACATGTAAGAATCTACAGAAGATTACTTGTATTTTTCACATTTTTTTGCGTTTTTGTATGCCAAGAATCTTATTTCGGAAAATTTTCAGAATTTTTGTTTATGAAAATAGCATTTGAAAACAAGTGATAACCAACCAGTTTACTATCGGCGAGTAACGTAACTACTGGTGCTTTTAAACAAAAAACAATAGCGAATTCCTTAAACACTCGTTTTTATCGGTTTAAAGTCGAAGGTAGTAAACAAGTATACTACACGCTTTTTTTTATAAGAACAACTTCAGTTTATAAAAACAACGAGGCTCAGATTGGCCAAAATTTAAGAACTATTTAACAACAAGCTGCGGCTTGATGCCGAGTATTTAAAAGTCTTCGGAAAGGTCAACACGACAGTTGGTTCGATTTTGTCCAGCGCAGAAATTGAGAGTAGTTAAGCTGTAATGTTACTAATACAGCGGAGTTCTGAGAGAATCAGCAGACGTAACTTGGTTTGACCGAGGTAAGAGTTTGAATATGAAACCAATCCTGGAGTAGTCACTGTGAGTCGTCTCGGGAAAATTAATCAGGGGATGAAATGATCAAGAATTCACCCACCAGGCAATCCGTTTTCAAATACATGTATTGCAGTACCTTAGACTTATTTTTTTTTTATTTAAAACACACATAGAAACGAAAACAAGTTAAGAACAACTTGAGGCTCAAATTGCCAAAAAGTTAAGAACAATGAGCCTCGGCCAAATTTACTGGTTCTTATAAAAAAAAAGTGTAGTTGGTCTTTACAAAAACAGTCAGACTTCTCACTGTTGTTTTCTGTCACTCTGACAGTCAACGAGGCGCGAAGTGCCGACTCATAGAAAACCCCCACCGCGTATTCTAGTTTCTAAATATAAATATAAAAAGTAATACAAAATTCCTTTACTGATTAGTATTTAAACTGACCTTACATCAGACAGAATGAGAAGTTTTCACAAACCTGTAGCGCGAAGTATTTCGTACTCATTAGGCATGAAAAACTCATATCCAGCCAAGAAAAATGGAAAAACCATGTTGTTAATTGAGTTGATCTCCGAGATGTGAAAACTGTGATCTGTAATATTGCTTCGACTATTTTGGTTTGTCAGATGAATAGATAAGCTATTGTAACCGAATCCTGGTCCAAAACCTTTACTGTATTGGTGAGATATTGCCTTTGACTTAGCAGCGTCCGTGGGGACCAACTGGACTGGGGCGGTACCTAGGTTATTGCTCATGGAGAACAAAAATGCTTTTTCACTCGGGTATTCCTCAATGTCATCCACTGTAACGAAATAAATTCAAACTGTAATTTACAATGTTGTTGTGAAATGAGACCATAACAATCAGCTATATCTTAGTACTACAACATTATAAGTTGTTATACATGACGGTGTAGCTTGAGTAATTTGAATTGTGCTCAATAGCAATTATTGCTAGAGCTATGTAAATCTA